>JANHFP010000771.1:189032-199270 GCA_032468135.1 Calamaria suluensis | reverse complement strand
CCCCAGTCCCCCATGTCCTCCCCCCCCCACCGAGCCATGGCCCAGTATTCAACTATGCAAGCTGTATCCGGATGCACAAGTGCGTGGAGCTCCATTTGTACAAGGAACCATCCACCCCCTGATCCACAACATCAGAAAGGTTGGAGAGCCCTGTTCTATACGATAAATTGGCTCTGGCTGAAAGCCTGATTCAGAGTTTGAAAGTACCAACCCTGCTGTAAAATCTGAATTTGCCTCTTAAATTTGCTGAGTGCATAACTATTTAAAAAGATTAGCCTTAGGGTAATATAATACCCATTTACAGGGGAATAAGCCCCATTAAATTTAACGAGTTTAATATAGAGTAGATCAATTTGCACAACTGTTCTAGGGAATGATCTGACTCTCTTCTTGAAGTAATTTTCTCAAGAACAGCTTTTCAAACCAGTTCCCTGATTAACAATCTGGCCTGCTTTCCCATGGACAAATGCGATTGAACTGTACATATCAATACAAGCAGCTCTATCAAATGAAGTATTTAAGGTATATAAATACTATAAAGGAGGTTGGATTCTGAGATCAATCAACTGAGTTCAGCATATCAATTAAGGCATGCTGGGTTGCTATAAAAATAGAAAAAGAGGATGTAAATTACTTCTAACCCGCTTTCTCTTTCCAGTCCTTTGTTTTTCTGTTCCAAAGGTTTACTTTAGAGCCCTCCAGAACAATATGGAAAGCTATATGTAGAATTGTTACAGAGGGCTCAACTAAAATTGTGTCTGTTCTTCAATTCTTAGAGACCAAAAGTGGAGGAAGACCCTTCTGGAAAACAAAAAAAAGCTCTGACTACTCAGCTCTATTGTGAACTACCTATGTCATTAGGACATTTCTTTGAAAGTTTAATTTCTTCTTTCCTCTTACAAGTTAACTGGATTTGATTAATTGGCAGATAAGTATTTTTTCTTTGGGGACAAAACTGCTTTATGCTTTATTTTATCCTTCTATTCTAAACTTGTGTAGTTTCCTCCTGTTGTCTATAGAACTTATTTTCTGACCACTGTCAGTTTTTGTTACTCTTCTGTGAACTCATTCACTATATCTACAGTCTTCTCCAATCTGTGTTGGGCTATGATATCCATCATGGCCAATTGTTGGTCTGTATGTTTCTTAAACTCTCTTACTTAGATATGTCTATGATATTCCTCAAATGTAGTTTTGTGAGATTTATTATGGTATGGGTTTCAAAATGGAGCTCAAAATTAGTGAAATTATTTAGAAGCACTTTCATTCCAAAGGACATCATAACAACACTTGTGTAAAGTCCAGGATTCTTGGAAGTTTAATTCAACATATATGGGGATCAAGAGATTAAAGGAGGCTGTCAGAAATCTTTTAAATTTAATTTAAATGGTTTGTGTTAAAATTCTTACCAAATGAAGACAAACTTTGTAGGCAATAAAAATGTAAAATACTTTAAATAATGTATATGTTGGTAGAAAATAATATTTTGAAAATCTAGAAAAACTATATCCTTGGATTGCTTTGTTTCTGTATGTGTCAGTGTTCATTTTAACAAACTTCTTTATGAAGAAAGAAATATTTGCATCCCAGGACACATTCTTTCTTCTCTGTCCAAAGATTCTGACGTTATGGTATTACTGGATTTATAGGAAGAGAGGCCCTTTGGCAAGTGGCCATATCAAATTCCATATGATTACTCTTTCCAGATTATTCAACCAAAGCTGTAAAGGATAATATGTGTTGTAAGAATATATTCTGCTTGAATTGCTAGAACAGTGGACAATTATAGCCCACATTCTGTTTACTGACTTGCTTTATTTGGTATCCATAATTGTTTACCTTGTCTAAAACTTGTTTCATTACTGATAAATTATTCAAAGTTTGTGTAATGCAATTAAGACATAATTTTGTCTTCAACATATCCTGTTCTATTAAAACTGAGCTCATGTAGTTAGGAAGTAATAGCTGTATGCTATTGTTGAAGACTGTTTAAAACATAGACAATTGTTACATGTGTGCTGCATAATTACTTTCCATAATTAATCTTTGTTCCAAAATAGTGTAAATATTTTAGGCAATAATGCTGTATAAATAGTAAATATACTGGTAGAACTTAATTGATAACCGTGTTTTCCCAAAAATAAGACCCTTTCTTCCTTTTTTTTTTTTTTTTTTTTGAACCCTGAAATAAGTGTTTGGCCTTATTGCCATGCGCTCAAAAGCCCAGTTGGGTTTATTATCGGGGGATGTCTTATTTTGGGGAAAACAGAGTATAAATATGGAATATAAATAAAAAAGTAATTAAACAATAAAGAAAATTACAGAAATTATTCCTTAATATTTTAACAGGCTGATAGAAAATACCATAGTGGTATCATCACAGCTTTGTTTTTGGAAGTCCTATTACAATTCTTGTTTTAACAGAACCAGTATTCCCCCTTTTTCTTGTAGGTGCAGGCATAACAAGCAAACAAAAATCACAAATAAGATGCCTGAGAAATCCCAAAGTAGTGCTGGGAAACTCTGTAGTTCTCATTGGGGTGAAATAAGATTAGATTAAATCCTAGCAAATCAGAGCTGCTCTTTGGCTTCTATAATTCCTATGGTAAGAGTCACTGTCCTGCTAAAGAGAGTGGCTTGTGAGTTTCAGAAGACCTGGTCTCTTGGATCCTGCCAGTAGCAGAAGGAAGCAAAGGTAGGGAGGCTTCATCCAGGTTTAGTTGGTGTGCTATTTGGACCAGGATTTCTTAGCAATAGAATCTGACGCTGTCATCACAACTAGGTTGAATTACTATAGGATGTGTTGAGGGCTGAGTTGGAGATGAACTCAAAGCTGCAGCTCATATAGAATGTATCAGCCAGTTTAATGAGAGTATTTGATCTAATCCTAATTAGGTCCTAATCCTTGAGACACTGCTTTTGTTATCACTATACCTCCACCACGCCTGCTGAAAATTTTTGGCAATTGCCTTTAAAGCCCAGTGAAGCACACTACTGAGAAATATGAGGCAATATCTTGTCAAGAAAAAGATTATTCATCCAGTCCAGAGATCTAGGTCTGTCATACATACCCTGTTTGTGGTGTTTAAAGGGCACAGACAGAACCACCATCAAATCTCCTTTGTCATGTCCTTCAGCCTTTGGAGTACTCTCAACCATAGATTCTGGTAGCCCCACCCTGCTTTTATTTATTTTTTTAAGAGAAAGATTAGAAATAATTTTTCTAAAACACTTTTTCAGGCCTTAGTAGTTCCTAGGAGCCTTGGCTGTGTGTTCTTATTTTGGAAAGGGTGGATATTTTAGTTTATGGTAAAGGCTGTCCATCTCACTCACAGAGTCCACAAGCCATCAGGGCTGAAGCAGGCCATATATACTGAAAATAGATAAATACATAAAACAATAGTGAAGAAAACAGATTTACTCTCATGTTACTGAGGATGATTTGTGAATATTGTGTACTTTTGTTATAAGATTGTCAGTCATGTATTTGAGTTCTTGCAAAACTTTTAAGTGAACTGGTATCCATCCAGTGATTAGTCCTTTGTGATTTGTCAGTAAAGACTCAAATGTTAATATGTTGTATTCTCAAATTGTCATTGTTCTTTCTCCCCCCGTCCTTAAAAAATACCTCCCTTATATGACTCACTAACTTTACTTTCCTGGTATTTGTTTCTGTTTCAAATTTTAGAATTATAACTCCTTTTTGCTTCTAAAAGACTTTCTTAGCACAATAATAAATTTGTCAAAAGCAAAATAATGATGCACTAGCAGTAGATGCCACTGAAGTCAATAGTATTAAGCAGAGAATGCACTGACTTCCAATTGAACACGTTCAGGCAAAGATACAGGAATTCACCCATAGCAGATATAGTGATTTATTTGATTGTGCTTTGGGGGATTTTCCTCTGTCTTATTTAAACGTGACAACCATTAAAAATGAACAAGTATGTCTTTCTCACCAAAAATTTTCTTTTAACGTTGAAGTGCAATAAATATGACTACAACTTGCAACCTAGCAATGGGTCATTTATTTTGTTTTTACTTCTATGACAGGTTACAATTTGGAGCTATTGTTTTTGAAAGCTTATTTGTTTTCACAAAGAGATGGTGATTACTTGGAAAACTGATTTTAAAAATTAGACTGACAGTCTTCGACCACAAGAAGGAAATTAGCGAGTTTTCTTGTATAATGACTGGTGAATTACTGCAATGACACTTTCTC
The DNA here is from genome assembly GCA_032468135.1 of Calamaria suluensis. Lineage (NCBI taxonomy): Eukaryota > Metazoa > Chordata > Lepidosauria > Squamata > Calamariidae > Calamaria > Calamaria suluensis. Next base: position 195,048 of record JANHFP010000771.1, on the reverse strand, counting down.
ATTTATTATTACATTATATTCATAATATATTATATTTTTCATTTTTCCTTATATCAATCAAAGATTTTTGAATAGATAAAACCCTATATGCTTATATGCTACTGCTTGCTTTCTATATAGGCAGCTGAAATAAAAGTTGAGAAAATGAAATACAAGTTGTAACATTGTTGTTCATTCCCACTTTCAACATTTAGAGACAAAACACTATCCTTATTTTACATAATAACAAAATGAAGAAGATTGTGAATGCTGTGTTTGGGTGGGGAAGTATGAGAGAGGTAGATGAGTAAAAACTTCTTATAATGTTAGGGCTGGTTTTCATTTAATCTTTTCCCTCAATTCTCATTGAAGGAAAGAAGGCTGCACGTCTTTCTTTCTTTCTTTCTTTCTTTCTTTCTTCCTTTCTTTCTTTCTTTCTTTCTTTCTTTCTTCATATCCTCTCCAGTTAAGTAGATCAGTTAAGTGCTGTTAATTCCACTTAAGTATCTCAGTTAGCAATTTTTAAAAAGTGTATATTTCATATCCTGCAGAGCCAGTCCAGGTTTGTTTCAGAATACAATTACTGTATTTTCATTACTGAGTCATTGCAAGTACTGTCACAAAGTCAGTTTGTTGTGGTTATCCTGATCTGCATCCTCCTATGCATATGCATGGATAAAGAATGCGAATTTTGAATAAATGAAAAAATCAATTCCACTGAGAGATTTGTCTTTTACTACTTTTTTTCCTTTATCTGATACTCTTTTTTTCCCCTGCAGTCTCCTCCCTTCCCTTCCCTTTTTCCCAAGAACTGCCTTGATCAAAAACTGGTCACATTCCACATTCCAATCCATTCCCCACATGAATTTATCTGTTGTAGCTGACAATGTCATGCTATTTTCATGAATATCTACTACATTATTCCTCTTTCTCTTAGTTTCTCAGACACACAATGTACTATTTTCCTTTCTTGTATTCATTAATTCATACTTTTTGCCACTTATTTCTCTTCTTTCAAGTCATAACATTCCATAAACCATACTCTTCACCAAACAGGGTCATAGGTAATGACTTCTGCTGGTCATACTTTTGGATTACCAAAGCTTTCATGTCTTGCTGTATATAAGAATGAGAAAGAGTAGATTACATTATCAGTCTTAGTTATACATGTCAAGTTGTATCAGTAGTATTAGACAGTTTGATACTTTGGGAGCAATAGGACAAATGTGCCCAGTTTTACATCAAGTATGCTCACACTATTTTTTTTTTACATCTGTATAGACTTTTAATTAAAAATATAGTTTCCTGCATCACACCAATTCAGATTGTAGAACGCACCAATTCAGATGTAGAACGCAGACTCTTGTGATATTTAAAATATTAATACTAAAGCTCAGTTTATCTTGGTAGATAAGATTGCAGAGCATTGAACTTCAATTATTGGGACACCTTGTAAACTGTGTATAATATAATATCCTGGAAAGTTTTTCAAGCAAAATAGGCAACACAGAGCTAAACAGATTAGTTGCCTGACTTGTAAGTTTCTTCATATGTTTAAATGTAATGAGAATGATTAGGAAATCCTATAATAATAATTACCTAATTATCTACTGCAAGTTATCTCCTGCTGTAATATGCTTCACTTGTGGTGGACTATCTAATTTCTTTATTTTATATATTTAACTATATAATTTCCTAGTTTTTAAAATTAATGGTAGTAATCAAAAGAGAAAATATATTGCTGAGAATTTGGTTATCATATATGCAACAAGATTTCCAGGGTAGAGGCTGTGGTTCACAGTAAGAGTTAAGATACCTTAAAAGGTAAAGGTTTCCCTCGCACATTTGTGTTAGTCATTTCCAACTCTAGGGACCGGTGCTCATCTCCGTGTCAAAGCCAAAGAGCCAGAGCTGTCCGAAGACATCTCTGTGGTCATGTGGCCGGCAAGACTAAAGCACAGAATGCTGTTACCTTCCCAGCAAAGGTGCTCCCTATTTTTTCTACTAGCATTTTTACATGCTTTCGAAACTGCTCACCCCATAACATGGCACTAGGGATTCGAACCGCTGAATTGCCGACCTTCCAATCAACAAACTCAGCTGCCTTACTTGCTGAACCACCATGTCCCTTATAAGATACCTTATGTAGTCACAATTTAAGTAATTTTCAGAATTCTTTTTTCAGATACTAGGAATGTTATTCATTAATTCATCCACTGATTTCATTTTATTTATATACCTTTCAACTCAGATACATGAACTTGGACAGCTTACAATAAAATAAATGAAAACAAATAAAATAGATAATATAAAATAAAAACACATAGCAGCCAAGAACCATAAAATAACTATCAACAAAACCAAGGTGAGCTGTCTCACACTTCTGTAGCACTAGATTTGGTCAGAAAACAAGCTTTGGGGCTTTACAAAAGGCGGGGGGCGGCAAAACTAGTAATCTTAGAGGGATGTATGTTTGAGAGAATGGTGCCATGGCAGTAAAGGCCCACCTCCTGAGTTCTGCCAGCTGACACACGTTAGCAACAGTGCTTGGAGCATATTAGTAAACATTAGTAATTATCATCCTTGTACTGTATTAAGATTTAATTTATGAATGATCGCACTACTAGATAGAAATTAATGTGTCAAGAAAAGAACAGCCTTGAAGATTTATCATGTTCCATCCAGATGAAAGCTACTTCACAAAGCAAACTAAGTTGATTGCAGTAGCTGATAGAACATTTTCCAGTGTTGTTCTTTTTTCTTTGGGAGAGAATGTGTTTGTTTTGGATGAACAACAATTAAGAATTACTGTGTAACATAGAAAAGCATCTTAAAAATATGAACAATTAGTCTCAGTAAAATAACTATTGTGCTAAAGTATTATAGATCCCTGAATGCAAAAGTATCTAATATCAATTGAACAAGGGCATAATACCCAATATTAAAAAATAGCTCAGAATTAACACTATTTTCATAAGGACTAATATAAATAATTGAGATTGGCAGCTATGATATTATTTTCTTGCATTTTAGAAACAGAAAGATTGCCACTATGTCAAGCTAATTTATCCAAAGTAATTTTACTAACTTCATCTGAAGCAGTTAAAAAGTAAAGTTATCTGTTCTAATCTCAAATATGGAAATAGTGATAGTTAGCATTTCTCAAATAGTAGCAATAATTACCAGCCATCATAAATTTTATTTGTGTCAATATCTGGTTTGTGTAGGGGTTAAAGGCAGCAGTCTAGAAACTAAGAGGGCATGACTTCCAGTCCACTTTAGACACAAAACCAGTTGCGCCAGATGCTTTCAGCCTTACAAAGACTGCAACAGCTAGTCATTTCTGAAATCTTGCCAAGAAAATTGCAAGGACAGTCTCCAGGAATCACCACTGACTAGAAAGCACAAAATAAGATAAATAAATAAAACATAGACACTATAGACTAGGGGTGTCACATGCTGTCCCCATTCTTGCCTGGTTTAGTAAAGGGGGGGGGGAAATCCTGATATGTCACGTGATACTGCCGTGATGATGCAAGTTTGACACCCCTTCTATAGACCAACAAATGTAGAAGACATTAGGTTGGAAAATGCTGTTGTAACATTCTGCTGTAGTTTCTACTCCTTCTACTTACATTCTCCTGAAATAAATTATTAATAATATGAGCAGTAGATGTTTGTATTTGCAGTCATTCAACCAGCTTTCAAAAAAGTAAGGAAACATTACCTAGTACACTGCTAACTTCTATTTAAATGTGTACTGTGAGTGAAGGATAAGCATATATAACTCCAAGCTTCTTTTTAACCTTTATTTGTCTGTAAATAGTATAATTACACCTTTTGATCTGAATTGCCTCCTCAAAGCAGTTTATAATAATTGAAAACAAATTTCAATTCATTTCACATAAAACAAAGTAAACTACAATTAAACTCATAAATGGCAGGAAAACAAAAACAGAAGCTATTTGAAACTGACAGGATTTTATGGCTCTGTATAAGATAGTTGATAACAAAGAGCTTGTTGATCGGAAGGTTGGCAGTTCAGCGGTTCGAATCCCTAGTGCCGTGTAATGGGGTGGCTCCCATTACTTGTCCCAGCTTTTGCCAACCTAGCAGTTTCGAAAGCACGTAAAAATGCAAGTAGAAAAAATAGGGACCAGCTTTGGTGGGAAGGAAACAACGTTCCGTGCTTTAGTCATGCCAGCCACATGACTACGGAGGTGTCTTCAGACAGCGCTGGCTCTTCAGCTTTGAATCGGAGATATGTGCTAGTCGGAAACGACTAGCACATATGTGCGAGGGAAACCTTTACCTTTACTTATAAGATAGTAACTCTTCAGTAATAAGCCCCTCTAATCAGATGTTCTGTGAACAAAGTGGGAGCAGACAAATAAGCTTATTTGTGGAATAATGCAATTCTTAAAACAATACTGTACAAATCCATCTTTTTTTAGGACTTAAGATGAAAATAAAATTTCAATTTGTGGTATTTAGGCTGACACTAGCATTCATTTTGAGCAACAGTACTTGGCTCAGACTTTACTACCTTATCTAATATTAAGAAATTACTTCCTTCAGAAAAATATTTGTAGGTGCCAGTATAAATCTCCTCTTGTTTGAAGATTACGTTATGAGATTCTGTTATTATTCTTTTGCATTGACCATGTAATAAACTGAAACTGTTCACACAGAGCTGGTGTTAAAACAATGTATGTTAAAATTGTGTGTACAACATCGCTGTAGGGAAGCATAAGCAGAGATATCAAAATCTAATTATGACTAGTGATAGTCATGCAGGCTTAATTCTAAATCTTTAAATATGAGTACCCTAATTAACCACATTTTGAGAGAAAGCTGCTGGCATTTCACCAAAATGCTCCATGCATGCAAAACACAGAAGATAAGGCCATGTGAACTGATCTTGCCCCACTGTTTCAATGCTTTTATTTATTTTATATCCATATGGTTAAAATATTTTCATCAATTATCATCTCCCTTGTGTAGATACATTCCCTTTTCTCTATGACAAATTCACAGCTGATCACAGCCCATTCATTATTCTCGATATTTAAATGGTATTCCTTTTCACCATCTCATTTGTCATGTAATATTTATTGTGAATTGCTATAAGCTAAACGCCCTGTGCCTGTGATGTGGTCCCATGATAATACTCTGGATAGATGCGGCTTGAAATAGTTTTTTAGTTACTCATTTCATTGTTACGTGCTAAAGTTGAAGACTTCTGAATAAAAGTATTTATTTACCATATTTAACTTTCAAAATCTAAAGGCAAAGATATGCTTGTCTTTTTATAAGGAGGGAATTTAGTGCTTTGGTAGTGCTTATGATTTTGTCCGTAGGCAAATAACAGTAAAGAACTATTCAGAAGTAATTCTGTGTGTAGCTGTTGGTTCTTTGGGCTTGATGTTAATCTTGCCAAGCCAAAGCAACTATCTGAATAACTATTAGAGATTATCTTGGGATTTTCTAGGGAGGGTCTATCTTGGCCCTCTTCCTGACTACCAGACATATGAAGTTCCATTGTTTCTTTACCCTCTTGGAAAGAACTCCTCCCTCCTGGGATTACACCGCAATTAGTCGAAATGTCAGTGAGTTCCGGAGGCCAAAAACAGCCATTGAGAAGGCTACATTCTGTATTCGGGAAATACAGTCTAGTTGATTGATATTAAAATGTAAACTATAAAAATTATGTGGAAAGTCTAATATTTGCAATATAATACAACATTCACTATTTGTTAGAATTTTAAAATAGTTGTAAATTTTAAGAGCAGTTCTGCCTTTTAGTTTTAATGAGTTTAGCAATTAAAATAAAACCAATACAGCCCATATACCTCCCCCTTGAATCAATATGTGTTGGTATATTCTGAAACTGATTTTACTATGTCTATGTGTCATCTTTGATTTTGGCAGGATCTAGCAATTAATTCCCTAGGTAATAGTTATGTACCATTTTTAGGGTTGGAAAATGTGTATACCTGCAAATAAGTCTTCTTTTGTTTCTCTATATAGTATACAT
>JANHFP010000771.1:102092-116602 GCA_032468135.1 Calamaria suluensis | reverse complement strand
CACATTTTTCTACTTTATCTAGTAGTAGGTTATGGTCTACTTTATCAAATGCTTTACTGAAGTCCAAGTAAATTATACAGTATCGACTGTATTCCTCTGGTCCAATAGTTTTGTCATACTCCAAAGCTAAGAGGTAGCATTACAGTAAGGGCAGCTCGCAAGCAGCCACTCCTCATTCTTTGTGTAGAAGGGTATATTAAGCTGAATCTAGAAAGAGTTTTTGGAGACTTCCCAGCAAGGCTCAATGCACTGTTGGGAGGTTTAAGCATGGAAAAGGAGGTGAAACAAAGCCTGACAATTGATATCACTACTGATATCACAATAATATCTCAATCCTTATTGAAATTGTATTTTGTTTACTACTACCTCAAGAAGACCCTTCAGTTGGATGATTTGGCATCAAACATCTGTTTAAACATGAATTAATAGTCTTAACTATGTTGACTAGAATATTGGACATTTTCCGACAAACAGTGGAATGTTTCCTTAATTCCTTTCTTAATTACAGAATGTATCTGTGATTTAAGCCTTGCAATTTTTGTTATTATTCATGCCCACCTTGCTTTAAAAACTATCTAAGTGCCCTGGGTTACATAAAGTTGAATACTGTACCATAAATAGTATTTTTTTACGATCTGAAAAACATTTTTCCAGTGCATTCACTTTCCACTTTTTCCATTGTTTCCAGTACAACGGATGGGGGGGAGGGGGGAGACACCCAGTATCTGTTGTAATGCATCTCTAACAAATAACACAACATTTTCAAATTCTACTGTATGGTAAGTTTAACAATTTTTGCAGTGTCCTTGTCTGCATCTCTTTGCCTTGCCTACTTCTAAAACCTCCAAATTGCATTGAATTTAGCATATGCACTCTGGCAAATCCAAAATGTCCAGGAAGACACAAATTAAGGAATAACCTCTTCTCCCCTCCTCCCAAATTTTCCTGTGAGAAGGAAAGCTCGCTTAAGTGTTTTATATTGCATTAGCATAGACTGAACAAGAAGGTTGTATATGAGTTTTTTTGCTATCAAAATAATATCAAAAAAACACCTGAAATATTTTTGTTAGGGATTCCTGAAGGCAGACTGGGAAAAAAAGTACAATATTTAATAACACATATTTTGACGGCAACAAGACTCCAAGTAGCTCAAAATTGGAAATGTTCATCACTACCGACTAATATTCACATCATACAGAAGATACTTCGGACGGCTGAAGCAGACAGACTTACCATGATACTCAAAGATAAGCAAGATACAGAATACTTTATGATTTGGGAGAAGTGGTACAGTTGGTTAAAATCAAAAAAGATAGTATAAGGTGAACATATGTAAGATAAAATTAACTAGTAATTAGGTGAATAATAAGATATTATAGTTGTTAAAATAGAATGAAGTAATAAGCCAATCTCAAAATGTAGAAATTAATGCATTTGTTATGTACGGTATGTTTAATGTTTTTATGTATTTGTTGTTTTGTGTTTTATGTCTTATGTTTGGACAATATTAAAAATTGTGATTAGGAATATATATATATATATGTTAAACATAAGGTTTTTTAAATTGTAAAAACAATAAAGACTTTTTTTTTTAAAAAAAAGACCTTCCTTTTGAAATTTTGGAAGGTCATCAAGATTTGCTTTATCAGGAAAACTTTAATGGTGAAGGGAATGCTGGTTTATATGGGTGTTTCTTTTTGCAGCACATTAGGCTGTTTATTATTAATATTATTACTGTGTATTGTTTTGAACTTCTCAGCTACAGCTGAAGTGCAAAGAAACCTAAATAAGTATATGAACAAATCAACTTGCCCTTGGATCAGGGTTTCAGTCTCAAATTTAATCAACATTGTTAAGGAAAATATGCTTCTGATGGATTTCCTTATTCTTATTTGCCTGTACAGAATAAAAAGCCTTGTTTGGCCACAATGTCTTTTACATTCCTGCAATATCTGCAGACATATTATTTATATATTCTTCCTGAAAAACAACTAGCTCTTTGGGAACGATGTCAAAAATTAAAGGAAGGAATATAGTGCATTCCAAAACAGAAAACCTCCTTTTTTGAGTCCAGATGCTTCTGTACTGCATTTGATATGGTGGTACAGACATCACAAATGGGACTGCAGTAGTTGAGGGATTTCTAAGGACTTGGGAAGTGTTTGGGTTTCCCTTTCACTTGACTCGGGGGCATTTTATGCTGCAGAGTTAGAATAACAGGCCACTTAAATTGTTGGGCAGCAGTGCTGTGGATTCAACAACAAAAGACAGGCATATGTTATTCATATGTTTTAAGACTAAGAAAGAGATTTAAAAGGCAGTTGGCTTTCCAATGATGGACTGCTAATACATTGCTTGGGAAATAATTGAGGGTGTTTAAAGGGAGGGAGATTAAGATTAAGCTTTCTCCAATTCTTTGCTTTTTTTCCCCCAAGCAAAATTTAACAATCGAGTCATACAAACCAGATTGGACTAGCTAGGTAACACTTTCAATGCTGACTAATTAAGTATGCTTGTGAGCTGCAGAAAATGATTCCTTGTGGCTGCATAAGGCCCCTGGGCCAGGAGTTTCACACCCCTGATTTGAATGGTAATATCAAAAGATAATAATCTGCAAACACTGCAGGCAAGAGAAATGAGCAACACTGATAATGCATCTCTCACAAGAGTGGCAGCAAATAAGGTTCTCCAGATGCTATGTTATCTAGTTTTATTATCTATTGCTTATGAACATACATTTTACTGTTTGTAAGCTATTTTAAGTTTCTGGCCTTTGGCCATAGTAAAGAATTTACTTCCTCTGGAAGCATTTGCAATGTGTTTATCCAACTCTTTGCCACTAACTCTCCCAACATCTCCTATACTAGTGTTTCTCAGCTTTGGCAACGTTAAGCTATGTGAACTTTAACTCCCAGAATTCCCATGCCAGTATGGTGGATGGGGAATTCTGGGAGTTGAAGTCCATATGTCTTTTATAGTTGCCAAGGTTGAGAAACACTGTACTGTAATCTCACCTCATTCTAATTTTGTTTACAACCAAATGACTATCAGTTGCCAATTTGAGAGAAACTAGTTTAAAGGAATGAATATAAGCTAACATTTTAAAGAGCAATTTTAAGGAGACTGGAGATGTAAAGAAAGGTGAGAATTCAGTACTGGGAATGAAATATAGTAAATAGCACTGCTTTCTCAATATGTGGCTTGGCCCAGTGCAACCCTTATGGTTGCTTCAGTGATAATGATAGTGATATGTGTGCATATGAGCTTGTAAAGCTAACCATAAAATGTGAGTAGGTTTTGCCCTAGAATGATTTCTCAGATGTCGGATATGGATTTTTAAATTACGTGTATGCCAAATACTCTTTAGTATTATATACTGATGTGCATCAAGAGCATTTAAATAAAAAGCAGCACTGCATTATCACAATCAAATGCAAGACAACATGTCATTTCTCACAAGCCAATCATGCCATTGTACATCAGACACCAAGTGTTCCACAACTCAGTTACTGAACATTGAATTCGCTGGTTATTTGTTTGCAAATATGACTGCATGTCAAACATGAATAGTACATATTTGCTAACTATTCAGCCACCTCCATAAGTCTACAGCTGAAGTGCCCTCTAGTGAGACAACAGATGTGTTGCTTCTGGAATCTTTTCAGGGAACTATTTTACTAATTCTGGAAATGGAAGAAACAGGTGAAAGTAATGTTCTGGTTTTTTTTCTGGAGGAAGCATTGTTTGATATTCATAAATATACAAATATCAATTAATAATCTAGATAGATAAATTATTTCATATTACTAGATATACTCAGCCTTTAGTATCTTGCATTGAAAGAGATCAGGACTATATGAGCAGCTTAAGAAACCATTTTCATGGCCACTAGCAAGGGCTTAATTTAACCTGTTTTTTATGTTTTTTTTTCATCCAGTTTATGCTGACAAATTGGTTATATGGTTTGATTTAATTAAAAGAACTTTATGAGCATGGTTGATAAATGAATGTGTGTTTACACATGTGCATTAGTGTATGAATACACATACCCATAGAATCGCATTGATTATTCTTTTAATATTTTATACTTTTAATCCATGAAAGAAATAATAAGACAATTAGGAAGAGGAAGGGTACAAAACTCTAAGGAATTAGGGAGAGGAAGGGTACAAAAAGTCAAAAGATGGGACCTATGAAACATACATCTGCATATTGAATGAGTCCTTGCTTTTTGTAATAATGTTATTTGTATTTACAAATACAAAGGTAAAAGACTAATACAAACTAAAAAAAATATAAAAAGAAAATAAAAGTACAAAGAAATATAAAAAGAAGAGTGTCTGTGTGTGCGTGTGTATGTGATTCCTCCATCCTCCTAGACAAGCATAAACAACTTCAGAAATTTAACACCTTCTCTAACATTTCACTATACTAAATTATTCTTGAGGCAAAATTGAATCTCACGGTAAATTGTGTCAATGTTGACGACAGTCATGCAAGGATTCAGGCTATGCTAAATCAACCAACAAAAAAAAACAAAACCACTAAGCTATATGTTACCATAAAAACCGCAAAGCAAGATGTTTTGAAGGAGGCATTTAACGTGTCTGAAAACAAGTTTAAAAATGTAAAACTAAGGAAAAGTTCTGGAAATATTGTACTTAAGTCTAAATACATTTTCATATGAATATACTAAATGAGGAGATGGTGCTTAAAGGATTAGGGACTTGGACTCATCATTTGTAATCCTCCCTTTTTCATCAGGAATGCAAATACAGTAAGTAGATCTTTGGCATAACAGAAACCTAGAATAACAGTTTCATTTTCAATTCTCTTCCTTCTACCCTGCAAGCAGATCTTTAAAGCACGTACTGTTGACAGAACCATTGTTCAATGAAAGTTTATATCTAGACTTAAAGTCAGACAATCAGTCAGGAATTTTAGAAACTGACCAAGAACTCCCCATCTGCTGATTATTTTGTAAAACAGGCCAAAGAATGAAAATGATAAGCTTACATGTTACCAAGCCTTCTGAAAGTAAACTGTCTACAGAATTGCAGAGAAAGCTTATCCCCTTACAACTTTTGTATATCTGACTTTCCACAAAAAAAAAAATCCCTTACAGTTTTTATATTCCATGCAATCTTTTTTAGCCCCAACAATTGTCAGTACCCACTGGTTTGATTTTCCTTCCTCTGTATGTACATACATGAACATACATATGTACATGCTGTACATACATACATACATATTTGGAAAGTTTTTCCCCACTTCAAAGTTTTGGTATTTCTGCAAAGTTTGCTGCTGCTTCTCTCTTGTTTGTGAAGGTAGCTGCTCTGCCTTCCTATGAAATCAAAACTGAAAATTTACATTTTGCATTTCGAATACTTCCGTCTATCTGCCATGTGGTCTTAAGAAATCCTATAAGGGAGCTCTGTATCATCCCCTGAAGTCAATAGCATGCTGTCAACTTAAGTGTAGATACACTTCAAGCTTTTTAACCAGTTGCTTCCTTTATTGGTGAAAGCTTCATGCAGTGACAACTGTGATTTTACTTCACTGCTCTGTTTAAAAAGGTAACATATGTGCACATATGTGCTAGTCGTTTCCGACTCTAGGGGGCGGTGTTCATCTTCGTTTCAAAGCTGAAGAGCCAGCGCTGTCCGAAGACTGGTCATGTGGCTGGCATGACTAAAGCACGGAACACTGTTACCTTTCCACCAAAGGTGGTCCCTATTTTTTCTACTTGCATTTTTACGTGCTTTCGAAACTGCTAAGTTGGCAGAAGTTGTGACAAGTAACAGGAGCTCACCCCATTACATGGCACTAGGGATTCAAACGGCTGAACTGCAGACCTTCCGATTGACAAGCTCAGCTGTCTTATCCGCTGAGCCAACATGTCCCTTACACTGGTCTGTTTACATGTGAGCATTTCACATGGCAGCCCAGGCCTTTTCCTATAAAAACAATATCTTTTGCTCCTCTAAAACCTCAATGAGAGTTATTTGAACAGGAAGAAATATATTGGTTCTTTCTTACAAAATTTCTAGGTGAGCCCTCTCTAGTTCAAAGGCCTCCTGAGGTCTTCCCAAAAGGCTGGTTGGAAATTCTAGGACCAGATATAGTCTCAACATGCATCAGGTTGAAGAAAGTAATGCCAGGTCTTCCTGTCTAAAGCTTTCCTGGCAGGGCTCCTGCAGCCTTTGTTTAAAGGATGTGTCCTATTAATGGAATGGTCAGTGGTGTTGAGTCAGAGTCCCCACAGTGGAACAGCTTTTTTTTCCAATTAAAAAAACAAGATACTTACCGTAAATTCATGAAGCCAGACTTAAAAAGCTGGCTGTCATTCACACGTCTACTAACATCCTTAAAACATCATCTCCCATTGATCTTACTTCTTCCCAGTGTTTGCTTTTTTCCCCCGAAGCCTCCTGCAAAGGAATGAGATGAGCTCATATCATCAGTTAATATGTAATGTCCCCAGAGTTTCTGTGGTCTCATAAAAGGTCACTGATATATATCCTCCAACAGGAATTCCTCACTTTTTGCACACACAAAATCATAAGATAAAAAAAAGGTGAAAAAAACCTAAGGATCTAAAAAGCAGATTATTTCTATGGACAGTAGCAAGCATAAGAAGAGAGAGCTGGGTAAGTTCCAGCTTCTGAGTTTTCTACCTTGATGTATACTGTAATTCTGAAATGGTCAGTAATATAGTCGACCATGATTGCCACTGTTCATTTTAGTTTTCTCTGTCTCCTACAACTTTTATTTCTTAGAGAAGCTCTAACAACTTACATTTTCCCATACCTTTAAACTCACGTTCCAATGTCAATGAAAATCCATCAGTGCTCACATTATCTTGCAACTGAAAATATGCGAGACAATGCAAAAGCAAGGATAGGTATGAAAAGTCAGGCTAATAAAAGATATATCAGAACTAGTTTTTGTTCCCATTGAGTAAAAAGAAACTACCTTATCTGCACTAGCAATAGAAACTGTCAAATGAGGGACTCAGCTTTGCATTCAAAGTTAAGACAAAGAACCATATAGGAAAAATAGTGACAGACGCCATAGGTAGTCAAAAAAGGAATCAGCCTAGAGTCTCTACATAGCCACTGTTGACGCTTATCTAATATCAACATAGTGCTGTTAGCTGAGTAGATTCCTGTTCATAGTCACAGTTAGTAATAAATCAGTTTAATTAGAACTTTGTGTGTGGTCCTGATTTTTTGCATCTGACAAATCCCAACAATTTAAATTACTAGTTCAACTTAATGAGTTATCTACCAACTTATCAGCATGTTCTGAGAATTGTAATTCTAAAACATCTGCAAGGACAGTAACTTGAAGAGTTTCATTTAAATTATGCATAGGGCTTAGCCTGCTTCCTTCTTCATAATTGGCATCTCAAGGCTTGCTTGGGTTGTGTTTGTACTTCTACTTTGAATCCACATAATCCTACTTCCCAATTGTTGGCTTCTCTTCTTCTTTGTGTTTTCCAATTCTTCTAAATCTATTTTGCATTTAATCACCTTCCTTGGACTAACTCTGAAATCCAATCCTGTTCTGAATTACATAAAATAAATAACAGAAACTTAGGTTTTCCAGATTCTCAGCGATTTATAAAAGCAGCTAGTGTCCCCAAATCCTTTCAAGAACCTTTTGTATAACTGCCTTAGCTACCATATATGTCCAAGGTTGCTCTTGTGTTTAAATAAACAAGTACTAAGGATACAATGTTATATATGATTACATGTTAGTAGGGCCAACTAAACTCTATAAATGGTTGAATACACATACAGAGGATTGTACTATGTTATTTATTTTGGAAAATCTAACACACTAAGAAATCCTAAGAGTTCTACAAATGAACTTTAGCTGCATAATCACCACCAGACTCACTGTCCCTGTGTGCATTCTGTTCTCAGATTCTCATCATCTCTTCTCCAGTCTGTCCTCTTCACCTGCCCTCTTTACTCCCCACTCCATTCCAATTCTCAGTCTATGGCCTCTATCAACCATACTCAAACCCCACTAATTCTAACCAATTACATTTTCCCTCTATTACAAACTCAGTAAATGATTGCCCTTGCCCCCCTCCCCCAGGCATTCACCAATCTAAAGGCTACTGCCTAGGTTTCACGCAAGGGAGCTCCAGTGAACTGTCTCCAAAAAAGCTGCTTGTGTCTATGTGTCAATAATTATCATTGATAGGACCACCAGCAGGAAACATATTGCCTTAAAGGACTTCCAATGAGCAATGGATGATCAGTTCCAGGAAAGAAAGTTGGCTATTGCTGTGTTCTCTCTCAGAAATCCATCAGGTAATAAAGCTGTGAAATTGTAGGTTTAGGGCTAAGCAAGACAATTTGCTCTCCTAAGCAGCAAACATTACCCTAAAGCACCAATCCTAGTTTATAGCCTCTCTTTCTTTTGCACCTGGAATGATAATTTGGTTTGTTCGTGGAGCTGTGATTTTGGTTAGTCCAGATGAGCATCCCTGAACAAGATAGAGAAGTAGCTGAAGAACAACAGAGACCCAAAATCCAGCCAATTTTTAACAATTCACCAAGTACAAGTCCTGTGCTCATCTAGCATGGTGTTGCAAATTAATCCCAGAGGCTCCTTTTGTTAAAAGAAAATGATGCCCAGTGAAAGGTCCAACCTTGAATACTCGGCCAGTTGTCAAGCTGGGTGGCCATTGTCCAGGAAAACAAATCTTCCAGCGTATCTTTTTTTTTTCTCACCACATCACCAATTAACCTATTCCGTTACATAAATAAAAAGAAACCCAGGCAAGTATGCAATCCCATTTCCCTGCTGAGGTCTCTCATTACACATTCCAAGTCTCGGCATATTTTTGGAGGACCACAGAAATGCATACTTTAAAATCTGTCTCGTAAACTTCCTTGACATTGAAGTGTGCACTTTGGAACCAGTCACTTTCTCCCCTCACTATGCCCTTTGGGATGGTTTCCCAACCTCCCCTGGTTCAATGATAGCTAACACCACCAAATGCTACTCTAGAGAGCGGCAGCAAGTTGAGTTCATGTGGGACCATGGTGCTGACAGGATGAAATGAAGTTTAACTGGCTGCAGGAATTACTCTTGGGATATAAGCAACTGAAGTTCTGCTGTTGATTTACAATGAAGTATGAATGAGTCACAGGGGTCCAATTTTCCACTTACAAACTTCCTACTTACTGTATGGAAATCACAGCCACCACCATCATTGCCTCCAGAAAAATAAGGATGGGTTCAAAGTGGGATCATTACCCAAGCAAGCAGCACCTAAGGTGTAGTTTCCACTAAATCAACATTTAGAATGTACAAAAAAGCATTTGTTTCTCTCTTTGAGGAATATGATCAGTTTATTTTATCTTGCAAGACAGCAGTATTGAGCCAGCTTGTAACAATCCAGGAAATGACAAATATGCCACATTTACTTTTTGAGTGAGGGAGTTTGATTTCAGTTTCAAACTCAATGATTCTGGGAGGGTAACAATTCAGAAAATATATTACATTTAAAATAAATAAATTAATTGAAACATTTTAAAAACAGTAAAAAAACATTAACATCAAATTCAAGAAACAGATGAAACTAGAGGAAAATAAAGCTTTTGACAAATTGCACATTCTGTAGTAATCTGCATGATTACTAACTAAACTTAGGTGCCTTAGATTACTAATTTAGGTGCCAACTAAATGTTCACTCAAAGGAGAAAAAGGTGAGATTCATTTGGTGTATATATATAGGAAGCAGGACACAGTGAGTTCTAGTTCTGACTTAGGCATGAAAGTCAGCTGGGTGACTTTGGCCCAGTCACTCTGAGATCAATTCACCTCACAGGGATGTTGTTGTTGGGAAACTGGAGGAAGGAGGTGTATTGGATGTTGCCACCTTAAGTTACATATTTATAACAACAACAACAACAATAATAATAATAATGATGATGGTGGGATACAAATAAATCATCTGGGGGTCCTGGGTGTGTCAAAACATTTTGGGAAAAGAAAAAAGAAAAATTTCCTGTTTCCTTAGTACATGTACAACTGCCTCAGGATAAAGTACTTCTCGACACTAGCTTTGAACCTGTTTTTTCTGGGCATTTACCAGGTCCTTTTGGTACCCTCTGGTTCCAAAGCCTTCTTAGAAACAAAATATCCCTAGGACTCTATTTATCCCAAATAAATAGCTGAAGCCAACCTTAACATTTTATGAAGTCTTCTCCTATTTTATGACCTATTGTTTCCTTTGGCCTATCAGCCATTAGAGAGAATCTAGAGCACACCATATATTGAGATGATTAATCTTCAGGACTAATCGTATACCTCATTCTCCTGCCAACTAAAAGTTGTGCTTCATTGTGTAAGTAGGCAAATGCTTCTAGTTCCTCCTGCCTGGAGAGTCAGTCCTCCTTAGGATATTTTTGGGTACTTCTTATTGGTAGATGGTCTTCGTTGGAAGATGTTCCATGGCAAAGCTTTTCCAAGCTCAGGCTGTATTAGTGCTGCCAAAAAGAATTTGGAAAGCTGTACTCGGTCCACAAAATAGAATGTTTTGCATACAGTCCTGTTCTATGGGCCTTTTCCAGCATGGAAAATTTAAATAGGAATTTTTCAACAAACATTAAAATTGTTATCTAACAATGGTCAACAAGAACATGACTGACTTTGACCAAAACTGATATCTGAAAAGAAATGGATGAAATAGAAGAAGATTGCCAGCATCCTAATAGAGCAGGGGTGTCAAACATGATTTCATTGAGGGACACATCAATGAGGGTTGTGTTTGACCTCAGGGGAGCTGGGAGTCAAGGGCAGGGGGCATGGCCAACTCGACGTCACTCCTATCAGGGGTGCCTGTGGTAGCCTGAGTGCTCTGCCAGCAAAAATGGGCTCCCAAGCTCCATTGTTGGCTGCCATGGCCTCCTGCAACCCTCTGCCACTGAAAACGGAGCTCAGGACCCCATTTTCACTGGGAGAAGTACCACGAGCTGGTCCTTCATTGTTTCCAGGGCAGCCCCGCAGGCCAGATCTAAGTACCCTGTGAATCAGATACGGCCCTTGGGCCTCAGGTTTTACACCCCTGTAATAGAGTATTTAGCATCGAAACATTTTGTTCAGAAACTCATTTGCTTTATGTTCTAAAACTGTGAAGAGAACACTGTTATTCAATAGCAGGACATAATTAATGTCACATATATTTTCTTGGACATTGTGAAAACAAAGTGTTGTTTTACTGTTCTCCTCCCTAGTGTCACTTTAAAATGGTACAGAAATATCTCCATTGTTTTCTGACTGAAAAGTTCTTCCACTAAGGCAGTCTCAAGAATTTACAAAACGTACCTTTTTTTTTTGCTTGTGCTCATGTTCCAGGTCAAGCCACTTAAGTGGTGACACGTCTTCCAATTAAACTGGAAACTATAGGTTTTTATTAGGATTCTTGTATGTATGTGGTGTGAGTGTGTTATGAATTTTATACACATATACAAATCCAGATGTGTTTATATGGAAAGAAGCATAGATCATTTAGATCAAGAAAACAACTGCAAGTACACATCATCTGTTCTTCCCCTTGCTGCTTTTCCATTCAAAATAAGATTCTAGAATATAAAACACAATACTAAAAATATTTTTTAAAAATTTCTTTTTATCTCTTATTTCATTTTAAAAGTCTCCCACTGTTATGTTTGACTTAGAAGTATAATACAATCTATAAATGTTAAGTTACCTTGCAAAGGTTAACAGACCAAGCTAGGAGTTTAAACTGACTGTTTAGAAAAACCCACTCCCCCATGAAATTTTCTTTTCTAGCTGAAGTATTTTTTTCCAGGTTTTTCTCTCTTAACCATTTTCCATATACTCAGTCCATCAATCTGGCTATCATCATGTTAAAAATATAAATACTTGGTTTCACACACCGAAATTCAATTCATATATTACACTAAGCCAAAGATTGGTTTGTTTGTGTTGTTTCTTTAAACGATGGCCATCTGTGGTTTGACTAATGCATCATGGGAAAAGCAGTAAATGTGACTAATTTCTCAAGGTGTCATTTCTAACCTCTGGGCATATTGCTGTTTCCCTAGCTTTGGATTTTCAGTCCTCCTTACCTAAATATGGAATGAAATAATTGTACAAAGGACTGAGTTAACTATATTCAACTTGGATGGTTGCTCAGTTCATGAGCCAGGAATTCGAAAGTTGGATTAGGGCAATACTGAGAAAAACAGGAGAGGATTCTAAAAACTGGAAGAAAGTAGCCTTTGGGCAAATTTCAGAATCAGGTTGCCAGACCTGATCATCACAATCATCAGCCTAAGATCAATAGCCAATATTTCTAATAAATCTTTGTGTGCAAAGCACAATCATTCTCAGTTCAAGGAGAGCAAACTGGCACGTTTGGCCAATAACTGAAGCACTGCCCAAGGAAAACAGAAGAAAAGAGCCTGAGGTGATTTGAGTAGAGTTAAACCAGGAGCCAAAAGCTTCCACACGATTGCCGGGAATTTGAGATTACCCTGCAATTCCAAGAAAATTGCTCATTTGAGATGGGAAACTAGATTTTGTTTTGTTTTCCTTTAGAGAAGGGAATAATCTTGGAAGATTAAAATTAGTAAGTAACACTACCTATCAAAACAGGAACCTGGGAGTTTCTGCACAATGGATAGTCCAAGGTATAGTGGGCTAGTCACAAAAATATTTTTAAAGGAAAAGTCAAGTCTAAAATCTCACTTAAAAGCAATATAGGATAAAAAGTCATAAACCCGAGAATGCATTGAATATGCAAATCTCATGAGAACCACTAACTGTCGTGTATTGTGAAGAGTTTTCAGTTCGGTCCGCCTCTGTGGTGGAGTAGCAAAGGTCAAATGTGATTGGTCTTGGCTGCAAACAACCCCCTATAAAGGAGGTATTGTTTGCAGCACACTTTAGCTGGAGTCACCATGAGCTGAAATAAAGAGCTGCTGAATGAGTCACGTCTCGGCTTCCTCATTTGATCACCCAATCTAACACTAACATTTCTTCATATGCCCTACTTCTCTTTGAATGTCTCTACTAATAGTAAGTTTAGATTTTCTGATGTAAGGTAGAAAGAAACCAGATTAATACCCAGGGATGCATTTCCAAGGACATCCAAATGTGTTCCAGAATGAAAACACAAACCACTCTATGAGTGCCTTCCAGTTCATCCAAGTGAACTGCTAGTAAAAGTCGCAGGAGGCTCCACCCACCTGCCCAGACATCATCATGGGCGATCTGCGCATGCACGAGCAAAGCGAGCAAAGTGGTAGTAAAGATAAGTGGAACCCTTCCCTGCTCTTACCCTTATTTGTAGATATATCCCCTTTGATTCTATATAATGAAATACAACAGAAATTGACAACAGAGATGGTATTTCCAATGCAGATCTTCTGTGATAGCTTTATAACAAGTGTTAAAGTTTAAACATCACAAAAGAGCAGATTTGATTCTTTCTTGTTTTCAAACAGACACCAAATTATTTTTTAAAAAATCATTTATTTTCTAGCTTGGGGAAAAGGGAAGTATCTGTCAACTTTTCTGCTGCTGATGGCAAAATAACTTGCCAATCTGGGTGGATGTACTGATTTAAGATGTGAGGGACAGATGCTTCAGACAGCAAGAAATCTTGGGTGATCCTGCCTATGCGGTCTACTTATCAAAGAACCATTGAAAGTTCCCCCCAAAGATGTAGTAGTCTCCTTCTCCTTATTCAGTTTATATGGGGGTTCATTCTATTGGATTATGCATTAATCCACCATGTTCTGCAGGGCAGGATGATCATCAGGGGACTTCACAATTAGTAAAGTGGGAAGGCAAAGGTTGCTGGACCATGATGGCTTTTGTGATGCTACCTAATCCTGCAGCTGTTTAAGCAGGCAGTTGCTAGGATTAGGCTCCAAGGGCCAGGCTCCAGAAATCAAAAGGGCCCCTGGATAGCATGTCCAAGAAATGTCAGATTCACTGGAAGGGAGGGCATCTGCTCCTTGTTACCCACATCTGCTTATAGGCATTTAGCTTTCCTTCAGGAGGTACTGCTACTCAACACTTTAAGAGAAAGGGAAACTTTTGCTGCTGTCACCATTTGAAAGCTAAATGAAAACAAGGTGTGTTTTCATGAATTGGCCTGACCACAGTAAGAACAGATATCTTTCCTTCTCCTTCTTCCTTCCCCTCAAAAGCTGAAGCCGACTTCGGGTGGTAGAGTTGATGGGGTAATTATAATGGCACAATTTATTTCCGTGAGTTCCCTTAATACACATCACTCTTGTTGATTTATAACACAGAGAAACAAGTTATCTACAATTGCTTCACACCTAGTGAAGCCTAGTGAAGTTAGAGCAAAGGTTTCACTTGCACATATGTGCTAGTCATTCCCGACTCTAGGGGGCAATGCTCCTCTCCGTTTCAAAGCCAAAGAGCCAGCGCTGTCCAAAGACGTCTCCGTGGTCATGTGGCCAGCATGACTAAATGCCAAAGGC
>JANHFP010000771.1:65386-88800 GCA_032468135.1 Calamaria suluensis | reverse complement strand
CCATAAGTAAATGTGGAAGGTGAGAGGAAGGAAGGAAGGAAGGGAGGGAGGGAGGGAGGGAGGGAGGGAGGAAGGAAGGAAGGAAGGGCATATTTAGTGAGGAAAACATTAGTATTTCTTTTCTTATATGCATACTTGTTTTCTTCACAGTCTTATAGAAACATTTATACTTCCTTCACCGAAAAAATGTCATATTTCTTCAATTCAGAAACAAGATTTTTAACCTATGTCTGAAGGCAGAAACTGGGCTAGAGCAATGGATCAATTTCAAAATCTCTTACTGTAGAGATTTGCCACAACATCCATAGAGCATGATCTTATTTGCAACTTAATAATGTTTTTGAATTATGTATATTTATGCTTATAAATAGTAGTGGTCACTATGGTTTGAATATGAACAATTTTAATATAGGTTATGACATATCACCGTTATAAGTCTTCATTGATTAAAAGGTAAATTGCATGAAGACATGAAATCCAATAAAGAAGCTGAAATATTTAATCCATTTCTGGACCAGTAACAGCAGAAAAAAAAAATTCAATTCATTTCTGTGCAGGCTACTTTAGCAGTGGAATCAAGATCATGTGATGTATTAGTACCACTTTATAATGACTTGGTAAGTCCAACTTAAAGCATTGCATTCAGTTTTGGTCACCACAATACAAAAGGATGTTGAGATTCTAGAAAAACTGCAAGAACATCAAAAAAGATTATTAGGGGGCTGCAGCTAAAACATATAAAGTTTGGTTGCAGGGATTTGATATGTGTAGTTTAGTGAAAAGAAGGAAAGGGCTGGCACAATAGCAATGTTCCAATATCTGAGGAGCTGCCACAAAGAAGAGGGAGTCAACCTATTCTCCAAAGCAACTGAAGGCAGAATAAGAAGCAATGGATGGGATCTAATTAAGGGGACCAACCTAGAAACAAGGAAAAATTTACTGATAGTTAAAACAATTGATCAGACTTGCCTTCAGAAGTTTTGGGTGCTCCATCACTGGAGTTTTTTAAAGAAGAGATTGGACAACAGTTTGTCTGAAATGGTATGGGGTCTCCCACTTGAAGAGGGAGTTGGATTTCCAAAGTCCTTTCCAACTCTGTTATTCTGCCCCATCCCCAAGATCTCAAATTTGATCTGCAATTTGTTTAAATATAGACATCTTTTTTATGTTTACATGTTCACAATCACAAAATGTAATGAAGTGCCACTTACAGTATGTATGTGTGTTTAGTTTGCTGACAAGTTCAGGAAATACAACATTGGTCAATTGATATAAAAACTGGCATGGAACAAATATCTCACTCATCCTTATGGACTCTGAGTTGGTTGCTTATAAAAGTGTTGACAAATAATATTGTTTTCGCATGATGTACATCTGAGAAGGGAAGCAGCAATCCAAAGTTTTTTCTGGGAGAATTCAAAGTTAGTCTAATTCCATGAGAGTTTGATTTCTTTGTTTTAGAACAGTATCTTATTCAGATCACACCGCTATTAAAAACTGAAATGCAGAAAGAAAAGTTAGCTGATGCCTTAAAAACTGATTGTTAGGTTTAAAATGATTAAACTAGCTTATTGGACAAATGTGCTGTCAAAATTTGACATGGTGTTGTACCAATTAATTCAAAACATTTCTCCTGTCAATCCTGATCCAAACAAATATATTGTACACCACTGTATCTTGGAAATTTGAACAAGATCATCAAATTTGCTCAGAGTATGATTTATTAGCAGAATATAAGAAATACCAAAACCATGAAGTTTGGAGTCTAATACTTTATTACTTCCTATTCCTGGAAAAAAGTCATTTCTTAAAGCTATCTATATTTAGTCCTTCTTATTACCATAGGCAGCATGGGATCAGCACATGCCAAATTGCCTCTAGCTAGGAAATACCTTTCAGGGATACATAATTTTTTAAATAGAGGATATGGGATGATGACTGTAACCCATTCCATCTATAATTAATAAAGCTGTACTTGTAGCATGATCCTGTTATAAGAAGTTTTAAAAAAACTTATCCAACATATTACCAGACTGGACGTATATATTTGAGTTTGTCTTAGTTTTTTGGCCTTTGTATTAGAGAATTTTCCTAGGATCTATTCAGGTGGTTATCTAGCATACTGTAAAGAAGAGGTCTTCAAACTTGAGAGCTTTAAGACTTCTGGACTTCAACTCCCACAATTCTCCAGCCAGCATAGCTGCCAAGCTGCTGTCTTAAAGCTGCCAAGTTTGAAGACCTCTGCTGTAGAGTATAACACCAGATAGGATTTGTGATATAACCCTGGGCCTGTTAAACCAAACCATATAAAGTCAGCTATAGTTTTTGACCACTTGTTCTGACCTTCTCATACGTAACTAGGAACTCCACATGAGAAAATAAATAAATAACAGGAAAATAATGTGAAGCAAAAAAAAGCATCCTTCCTCCCTTTTTTTTTTTTTTTAAAAAAAAAGTTGATTCCTTTTCAAAGGACTATATTGCATCAGGTCACTGATTTTGCATTTATTATATGTAGCATGTGGACTCCAGAGGATGGTGGAGGACAGGAGGGCCTGGAGGAACATTGTCCATGGGGTCGCGATGGGTCGGACACAACTTTGCAACTAACAACAACAAAATATGTAGCACACTTTTCATTATCAATGTTTTAGTTACTGCACTATATATTTTATCTCACGTCTGTTTCTTAGGATGCACTGTATGCATTTAATGTGCACAGGATTCTAAATGCATTCTACTACTTTTTAAGCAATTTTATACAGAGTGCATTACAAGATATAGAACTTTGGTTGTTGGTGTTTTTCCGTTTCTATGGCTCGCCACTTGCCAGGTGACTCGGAATGGCTAACAAACATTTTAAACTATCAGGTAAAAAGAATAATAATATAAACCATATTGTTTTTGGGCGCCCAGCCACTTATTTTCTACAATGGCATCCAAAACATTTCTATAAGCTTATATAAAATTGCTTTATGATTTGGCAGAATGCAGGTAAATTAAAAACAGCTTAATTAATGACTCTAATCACACTTCAGTTAGCCCAGTTCCACTATAGTGAATCTATCTACCCTGTTTCCCTAAAAATAAGACCCTGTCTTATATTTTTTTTGAACCATGAAATAAGTACTTGGCCTTATTGCCATGCACTCAAAAGCCTGATTGGGCTTATTATCAGGAGATGTCTTATTTGGGGGAAAACAGGGTACTTAACCTCCATCCTTTTGCAAATTGGAGTGACTCTACTGATGTAGAAAATGGAATTCTATACATATAATACTCAGAACTCCTCTTTTGGATCATTATTTATTATGTCTTTTACCAACTTTGTGATAGTGACCTTTCTTCGATTTGTTTCACACTGTTTTAATGCAAAAATAAAACACTGGTTAAAGGTATTTCATTTAGTGCTTCTTATCATGGGTATTTCTACCTTAATCTTTCCTTTCATCTCTGACTGGTTTTTCCACTCAAATAATCTTCTTTCACCTGTCTTCTGCATAGAAAAGACTTATCAACTGCCCACATAGAGAGTTTGATAGAATATTCAGTATTTATTAAAATCAATCTACTTTTGCAAGCTTTGGATTCTTTGAAGAAACTAGCAGACCAGCATCCTCTACCACTTGATATTATATTATTATCTCTTTTATTCATTAAACATGAAACTCAGTCAACTGAACATTTAAAAATGTATTGCACATATCATTGACTGGTGCTGATGATTGATAGGAGATGCTGCCAGGATGCAAGTTTCAACCAAGTATCTTCTTAAAATGTACAATGTTCCGAGAAGCACAGTTTTTTGCAGTTCTGCTGGTATTATTGCAGGAAGCTACAATTTCATGATGTGTTTTGTAAAATTCTTGGACATGATACCAAGTGCCCCAAGTGACAATGGGTATCACTATTACATGTTTCATTCATAACCATGTAGTTTTGATGGCCAGGTCACAATATTTAGTGATTTTTTTCCAGTTCTTTTTCTTTGACCCTGGTGTCTCCTGGTACAGCATTATCAATAAATTCTACCCTTCAGTTTTTGTTGTGTTCCAAATGACAATCTGTCTGTATTTGAATGTTCCACAAGATCTCCCCTTCTCATTTTTGACAACTTTTTCCACTTTATGTTCCCATGACTTTTTGGATACAGGCAAGTCATATTCATGGGAACATAAAATGGAAAAAACTATGTATTATTGTTGTTGTTGTTGTTGTGTTTGCCACAAATTTCATTACAAGGTTTAAAATGTATGTATGTATATATGCACAAGTGGATTGTCAAGTCAAAATAGTCAAAATAGAGATCTCGCTGTCTAATCACGCATCAGTTAACAGTGGTGTTCCACAAGGCAGCATCTTAGGTCCCACACTTTTCTTGTTCTATATCAATGATTCATGTGATCAAGTTAAAAGCAGTTGGGTCCTTTTTGCCGATGACATAAAATTATTCAATGCTACAGATAGTTCTGTTCTTTTGCCAAGTGATCTCGACTGTCTGTCTGAATGGTCATCTATTCAGCAACTTCATATTTTGATCAATAAAAATCAGTAAACATAATCAGAATGTCAAGTACAAGCTAGGTGGCATTGAACTAGCTGAGGACTCTCACTTTGTCAAGGACCTTAAGTATACTTAGCTCTGATGATCTATGCTCTAAAGCTCACTGTAACATTGTTGCTAAAAAAGCATTAACAGTTGTAATATTTAATTTTGCACAGGTTTTTTTTTGAAACATTGCATTGGTAATTAGAGTTTATAAAACTTATGCTTGACCAGTCTTAGAATATTGCTCAACAGTTTGGAATCCCCACCATATATCCAACATCAGTACAATTGAGTGGGTTCAGAAGTATTTCACGAGAAAAGTTTTGCACTTTTCTGTACACTATAGAATTCCCTATGAAACTAGGCTTGAAATTCTCAGTTTGGATAACTTAGAACTGCATTGCTTGAGGTCAGACCTAGGTATTGCATGCAAAATTATACATAGCAATGTTTTGCCTGTAAATTAAATGTTTTAATCACAATAATACACATGCTAACAACTGATTTAAACTCAATGTAATTCATTCTAAACTTGACTGTAAAAAATATGATTTATGTAAGAGTGTTGTCAAAGATGGGAAAGCTCTATCTTATTCGGTTGTTTCAGCTACACATTTCCACAGTTTCAGTCACAAATTGACTTCTGTGGACCTTACATCATACTTAAGTGGTCAGTAAAGGGTGTGTGCATAAGTGAACTAATGTGCCTAATGTGTCTATTTTATTCTTTTATACTTTTTCGCATTCTTGTTTGACAAATTCTAATAAATAAATATGTATGTATGTATAACAAAAATGCAGAGTCAGGATAAAGCAATTAGGTTAAAGATATAGCTGTTCTTTCTACCTTCAAAAATTATTTTCACCAGAGTCAAACTTCCAGCATAATCATGATACAACATACATAGCTTTTCCCCTCCTCAAGTTCCTAAAAACTGTTCTGAAGAAATGAGAATCTTCCAAAAGAGCTTGGGATACAATACAGGGCATGTAGAAGGGGATGAAAATAGGAATCAGAGGAGCCTGAACAGAGTGTAAATGTGGAAACTTTTTTTTATTGATGCCTTTATTTCCATTACTTAAACATCATCATGTACTAAAGAAAAACTAAGACATCCAAGCACAGCAAGTTAAAAGAAACAATTAAAGGAGCAATATAATCCAATATAAAGCAGTTGATATGCAGGGCTATCTCCAGAGGCTTATCTATATGTCATTGTGAAAAAAACAGTTCACTGAATTCCATTTGGCATAGGTAATTGAACAAAAACTCACACAAAATTTCCAGTATAGGAACATATAGATGGAAATAAATGTTTGGGCTGTCTGGCTTTTAGCCATGAAAAGAATGATAAATTACACTGCATGTGCCTTATATAAAAAGAACTATGAACAAAAGCAACACAGCTTCTTAATACTGTTCCACTTCTTCGTGAGATTATATAAACACTTATATATTTATATTTGATTTGTTTGTTCCTGAAGAAATTTTCATATCAAAAAATGTTACATTGGCTCCAATCCACGACTCTGGATTCCAAGACAGAAAATAACAATTTGAACTAAATTTTCATTCCCATGGTTTTGGGATTGATGAATTTTGACCCACAGTTCCATGCCTTATATTAATTAAACTTCTACAAAGGAAAGAGAAGTTTTTTGTCATTTACATGAAAATTAAAACAAGGAAAAATATGAGGGCTAAGGCAGAAGCCATTGGTTCTCAAGCCAGATATGATAGTTAGGTAAACACTGAACAACTCTCTGATGTCAACATCATGAAGTACCAGAAGCAAATGACAACTGAAATGGGACATTTAGCCCAGTTGAGGAACCAACTTGCCTAGAGGGTTGGTGTTGACTACTGCCTAGTGAGGGGAAGCCAAATTGACCTACCTGTTATTGTCAGTATAGCTACAGCTACCTATTCCATCTGACACTATAGACATACTTCCCTGTCAGACAATGTCATGCCCCTGTCAGAGTATGAATCTGCAGGGGAAAATGAGCTGGAAAAAGAGCTGAAAGAGACCAAGAGGGCTCTCTAACGGCTGCCTTATAGGAAACTGGGGAAGGGCAGAGTCAGTCCGGGCAAGGTTTTTCATGATTAGAAAGATTTGCTGACAGGGAGAAGTAGGAGAGACAGAGCTCAGGTGAAGAGCAAGGAATATCCCCTCCTGATCCCCACACAGAGAAGAATATCCCCATGCAGAGAAGAGAGAAAGTGAGACCAACACATATTGAGCCAGCTATGAGGGAGGAGAGTGCCCTGCCCCCTTCACAAGGCACATCTGGGAACTGAGATATAAGGAGGTGTCAGTGGGTGGGTTATTTGTTGGAAACAGTGTTGATTCTGTGGAGCCTCGTGTACACTTGCTGATGCCTAGAGATTACTGTGGTCTGTCTTGCGGGGATTTCCTGGTTTGTCTGCTTTGCTGAACTTCTTGCTTCGGTTAGTTTTTGGCTAACCTGACTTACTGGACTGCTGACCCTGGTCACTGTTTGGCCACCCTTGCTTATTGGGCTACTTGCAGCCAGAGGCTGCTGAAGGTCCATGTGGGGTTTTTTCTCCAGGACGTGTAGTAAACATGGAGATGTTTGGGGGACAAAGTTGGAGCAATAAAGGGGAGTTAGTCCTGTTCCCTGGCTGTGTTGCTTTTGTGCCATGCCCAGGGTCACCACAGACAAACACAATGACAAGCTACGTAAATATGCTGTTACTCAAGTTGAACTACCTGAAATCCAATTACTCCCCCATCAACTGAACCTACATATAATGTATAATTATCCTAATGACTAAGAGAATCTATCAAATTAGTGAATTCCCTTGCTCCACCTGAAGCAAAGGTAGCCTGGATCTGACAACTGCATGGATTTTATGGCAGTTGAGAGCTAACTTTGAGAATCTAGTCAAGGAAATGACTGCCAATGGAAAATCCATCACCTATGACAAGGTAAGCATTCAGTACAGGTCTATGCCGCTGAGTTTCAGCTGTTAGCTCAGGATGTGGGATGTAATGATAGAAGCTTAATTGACCAGTTCAAAAAAGGACTTTCTGATGAAATTAGAGATGAGATTATTCATCAAGTCACTCCAGGAAGTATTCATTAATCAGGTCTCCTTGGGCATTAGTGAAAGTCTTCGGAAACTTAAGAGAACCTTAATAGGAAGGGTAAATACTAGTGCCTGCTTTTATGTTCTCCTCAATCTATGCATTATATTCAAAACCCATGCATCTGGGCTTTTGCTATATGATCAAGAAAACTCATGTCATCACAACAAGGCAAATGTTGTGGATCTATTTGTGGATAACCTGACCATTTCATAAGTGACTAACAATTTACCTAAAACATCAATAAAATTCCACATTTGTGGAGAAAAAGGGAATTTTGCAAAGATATATCTTACATCTAGTTTCTTAAGAAATAAGAAGGCCCTAAGGCCAAGGTCTCAGAAGCTGTGGTGACCAGGAGTTAAACGGAGCTGAAAAACACGTATTCATATTTCACCATTTAATCTATCCCTTACTGTATAGGTATGAAAACACGTTTTCAGATCTTAGTAGATTCTGGTATCATGGGCTATTTTACTATATTAAAACAAATATAGTCTACTTACTCAGGCTATCTGTCTTTCTGTCTTTGTTTCTATTTCTGTCTCTCTCTCTCTCCGTCTCATCTATCTATCTATCTATCTATCTATCTATCTATCTATCTATCTATCTATCTATCATCGATTTATTGTAGGACGTTAGCATCCATCCCTCTCCTAGAAAAATGAATATTCTAGGAAATATTAAAAAGGCAGAATATTTCCCCTAAAATAAAAATAGAAATCTTAAGACAGATACTCAGCCCCAGCTCCCTGCCCCCAGCAGATACTTTGGTTATTTACAAGGCAAAGGACTGTGCCAGCTTATCTACAACACAAAACACCTTCACCCTCAGAACATAATAGCCCTTTACCCATCTCACCACATAACACTGGGAAGATTATATCACTCAGCAAGATTCAACCAAGCCTGGGAGTCTGAAAACCAATCAGGATACATTTCTTGCTACAGGAACAGGAAGCAAGTTCAAAGCCCAACTTTCACGCCTAACTAAAACATATCAGGAAGATAAAATGCAGAAACTTCATGTTCAGAGTTCAACATACTTTTTACTGAAAGTTTCAGGATTTATGGTGTAAAAAGCTGGGAATGGGATATACAGGAAATGAAGCAAGATATATATACAGCATTCCACCTTGGCCCTCCCCTGTCCAGCAACAATGTAATGCAGTTGGTTTATTAAAGCACGTGTGGTGCTGATGAATGGTATGTCACATCCGGGTCACATCCTTCTGGGTAACGGTCTTCCAACTGTCATCCTTTCGTTGGCGGGTAAATTCATATCAGGGACAGGTTTGATTTGTATGGTCCTCCATCACATTCCAAGGCATCGTCAGATATCTGAAAGAGAAATAATAGCCACTCCTCCCCCCCCAGCCTCACCATCAATGGCAGCCGAAGCATTGTAAGCAGGAAAGGAAAGTTAAAGGAAAGTTCACCCATTATGATTATATAGCAGAAAGTAAATGTAAAAGAGATGAAATATCTTCAACAAGGTGTTTCAAAACACACTAGTTAATTCTGAGGGTGACAATTGAGGGTTTATGCAGAGATCCCTATTTTCATGAACATCCAGAAAGGCAGTTTCACACGTGACCGTAAACCTTTGTATCACTCACATTATTATGGACTCTGTCATCAGCTTCAGAGAGCTTGTCCAGTGGCTGTAGGTCAGGGACGCCTAACCTTTTTGCCGTGGCGTGCCAAAAGTGGGGGGAGCACAGGGGGATCACGTGTGTGTGCCCACACCCGTAATTCAATGCCCCCTGCTCCACGTTTTTGCTCCATGATGGCACAGTGGGCCCAGAAGGCCCGTTTTTTGCCCTCCCCAGTCTCCAGAGCAGCGGTTACCCACAGGTGGTCTGTGGATCACCGGTGGTCCCTGAGAAAATTTTGGTGGTCCGCAGAAAAAATACTTGCATTTTTAATATTACACTAAATCAGGGGCTCTCAAACTTTGGCTGCTCAGCCCAGCAACTACCTCCTGTTGGGGCCTTCAGGAGCCCAGGCAGGCAGGCAAGGAGTGGCTGGGAGGGATGAGTGAGTAATGACCTACGAGATGTCCCTCAATGTGAGTGACCTCAAGTTCGTCACTCCCACCCAATCACATGACCACCTAGCCACACCCACGCAGCTGGTCATTAGGCAGATCATATTAGTGGTCCAGGGGATTTAAAATTAAGAATTTAGTGGCCCCTGAGGTCCAAAAGGTTGGAGACCCCTGAACTAGAGGGTTATCAGCATAGTGAACTGAGGTGTGCAGTGGCCTTCTTCAGAAGCTAGCAACACCAGGGATCCCACAATATCATCCCTTGATGCCAAAAGCCACCTTGTCTTGGATAACATTTCCCATCCTCCCTAGCCAGGGAAGCTGGCCACAGGTGTGCTTGACATTTCAGAAGAGGGGACTGGCAAGAATCTGGGTGCATTAACAATAATTTCATCATCGTAGGACATAGAGATCGGCTTGGCAAGACTTTCCAACACCTACCCAATAATGATGTGTCCCCAAAATACTGGAGTAGGTGATGCCTCTTCCTATTATCTGAAGTTGGTCAAAAGCCACTTTTACAAGTCTTAAACAGAAATGTTGTATCTAAGTAAAACACTGCAAAGAAGCCAAGCTGCCATATATCAGCTTGGTGATTCTTTGAGAGAGCTACTTTTCCCTTAAATAATGCTAACCCAGATGAATAACTTTACGTTAAGGTAGTGCTAGATGGAGATGATGTGAATTATAGTTTAAATCTTCAAGGGGCGCAGATATGTAAACCTGCCTTGTACACAATGATTTATTGGAAGTTTGCCCATGAAAGATTTTTGTTTGCCTTTTACTACTATACTTTCTTCTCCAAGATACCTCTATTAAACAAAGGTATATTTGAGGGGTCGAAAAAAGTCAAAATGGCAGCTAAAATTGCACAGTGTTTTTAACATAGGTCGTGTGCAGTAAAAAGGGGGTAGAGCTTTGATCATATGGCCATCATCATGACTGTTTAACCCACTTATATTAGCTAAAATTTCTTCATTTTTAAAGTGAAATTTTAGATTATTTTTGGAAGTTTTTTTCAATGTAAACTGAGAAGAAGAATAAGCATGCAAGGCTCTTTCCTTGACTGGCATCAATTGATTATCGTTGCTAAGCCCCGAGATAGCATCATTAATTTATAATCTACAATCAAGTTCTGTTATTGATGATTAGCTTTTGGGGATAGTAAGAGCCTTTTTTGATAATCATATTTTCAGGGGACTAATATCTGCCTCCAGCGTTGTGATCACATTTCTGATTTGTTAATTTCAACAGCTCTATTGGCAAAGTAGAGGAATAACCATGAGGCCGAGTTCGTTTTAAGCTATATAATTAACATAAGTTTGCTTTTAATCTTGCTAAGTGTTGGAATTAAGCTTCTGAAATTTTCCAGTGGGCATGAAAGAATCCAGTGCTTTGATGTCTCATACAGACCGTTACCATTAATAAAAGAATATCCTTTCATTTTCTTACCCCAATGCTAAATAACCGAACATCATTTTAATTGCTAGTAAACATCACTCTATAACTTGTGTACTGATATTATTTCATACTAACATTAGCCTTAGTAGGAAAAAAAAAACCAACTGTTCACTGAAACCATAGAAACAACAAAGGAAATAAACAACCACAATGGGGCACATTTGTTAATCCTTGACACCGTTTGCTACCAACATGTTCCGGAGCTATGTGGCTTTCTGTACTTGAACAGTGCAGCTAATCACCAATTTAAAGATATATAAAAATGAACAATTCATTATTGAATGTATAAATATGGTTACACATTACATAAAGTTGGATCTCATAAATATGCACTTGCCCAGTGTGACTTTTCTATTATATGTTTAGGTCTGGAGTCCCTGATTCTGGCTCTTTGCATCATGTCAGTGATCAGTGAAGTAAACAGAAATATTACAGGCTGACAGAATATGGTTTTGCATGTCTAATGAAATGTAACCTCTGCTGAATTCAAGGGACATTTTCATTTACATAGGACTACTGCCTTAATTTTCTACTTACAAAATATGAACGTAAAATTTCTCAAAGCTTGGCATGCTATTGCCAAGAAGCAAGCACCCGTATCCAGAAATGTCTGTATTTTGCCGCAGGTAAACTAAAACCTATATATGTTTATTCCTTTTTTACCCCTTAAACATAAATCATTAGATTTTGATCAATGAAGAAAAGCATCCTCAACATATATGGAAACCTTTTTCCTAAATACCCTCAAAAGGTATACCAAAAGTGAATACCATAACCATTTATTATATAATTTACACTCAATATTTACATTTATTGCCATTTTCTTCTATGAATTTCCTTTATAGTGCATAGTCTTTGAACATTCCTAAAAGTAGGAATATTTTCTCTGAAAAAATAATAATAAAACATTGTGATTAGCCTATGGGACCTGACCTTTGATATACTCTGTATATTGTATTGTCTTTCCCCTCTTGAAAATGGGCTTGCAATGGTGAGGTTAACTGAAAACTGCAGTTGCATTGACATTTTAAACAGGAGTTGTTCAAAGATTATTTTTATAGACACAGACACACATACAATTACAGGCATCCCAAACCTAGAAAGCTAAACAAAGACTTACCCACTAGCTCAGCTAGTGGTGCCAATTAACGTAATACAATTTATTCTACTGCAGAGGGGAAAATGTACCAAATCCCTGCACATCACATGTGGAAATCCTGCATGGCATTCCTGGTTGTGGTTGTTTAGCAAATATTTTCCATATATTTTGAGCTTTTAGTCCTACTCAAAAAGTCTAGAAAGCTGATGTTTTGAAATATGAGTGCTCTGCCAACTATTACCATGTACAAAATTACATCCTTTGGTCATTGCAGGATTCCTAATAGTTTGTACTGTTCCTTCTTTTCTCTTAGTAAGAACTCTTTCCTGCTTGATGCACAGACTCCTCCTTTAACCCCTTCGGAAACTTGGCAGTTGCTCTTGCATTCATCCTCTCTCCTGTTCACTAACTGCTCCATTTATCTGATGAAGTGGAATGTCAATCACAAACCCTTAGACTGCCATCATCAGTTTGTTTAGCATTAAGGTACACAAGACACCACTTTGTTTCTGCTTTCAGAGACAATCACAGCAATCCCTTTGAAAACCCAGGCCTTTTTTTAAAAAAAAAATCAGCTTTTTTGAAATATAGGTCAGCAGAGAGGAAATATGGGCGTAAAGCAAGGGCTTTGGTCATTTCTTTTGTTCTTTGCAAAGCTTTGCTGAAAATTTAAGCTGTGGGTGGGATGCGACACTTCATTAAACAAACACATGGAGAATGACTGCTCAGCTTGATCTTATTACCTTGCAGCAGTTTGAACATGCCATTGAAGTGTGGCTGATCCTGTGTTACAGTAAGACTGTTCTAATAGCATGGAGAAGAACATTGTGCTATGGAAACAATTAGAAAGTTATTTAATCTGATAACGTGGCAGGGGCTAGTAGTTTGAAAATAACAAGGTTATTTTTTTCTTTGTGCTTTTATGGAAGCCTTGGTCAAGTAGAAATAATACTTTTACATCAGCTTATTGCCTGTTGAGCTTTTAAATCATTTGGATCTTCTTCCCTTAGGGTGGAAAAAAAATACCTGTAATGAACCATACCTTGAGTGGAATACTTTTGGGCTGTCCAAAACATGAGCTGACCATCTCTGCCCACTGTTTGTCACATTCTTATAACAGTATGCCCACTTCTTCCCTTTCTTTCCTTTCTCTACTGGCATAGCCCGGGCACTTATTGGCCATGGTGGTCACTGTGCTGGCTGCCAAGCGGATGCCCATGCTGCTACTGGCCTTGCAGAGGCTCTCCTAGCAGGGTGGGTGAAAGCCAGAGCGTGCTGAGAGTTTGTCTCCAATTGAGGCCACAGGCAAACAGACAATGGGACGAAGAAGGCAGGACTGGTAGTAGCTGCTCGAAAACATTTCACCCAGAGAGAGACGAAGCTTTGTCTGCTAACAAAGGAGACACTTTGAAACATAACTAATTGCTCCGTTTCAAATCATCCCCTTTGCAAGCACATGAACCTTGGAGTCTCTGTCATTTCTCCATCCTGGCAAAAAGTGTTTGGTAGCCTATCGGGCACTTGGGAACAGGAGCACCCCATAGGTGACCAAACACTTTTCACCCAGACGGACAAATGACAGAGACTCAAAGCTTCATGTGCTTGCAAAGGAGATGGTTTCAAACGGAGCAATTCGCTCCATTTCGAAGCGTCCCCTTTGGAAGCAAAGTTTCACCTGCCTCTGGGCTGAAAGTGTGCCAGGTGGAGGCAGAGGTGATCCCAACATGCCACCCACTCTGTCCACCATTTCTTGACCACTTGCCTGTAGCTGTGCCATACAAACACCTATGTGGGGCCTCCCCCAATGCCTCTGCCTCCACCTGCAAGCCTCCCATGAGCCTCCCATGAATCAGGCATCCATGCAGCACTTGTTTCCTACTTGCCCACCTCTGCCTCCATGCTCAGACTTATCGGTATTTGCGGCTGTGCCAGACACCATTGGATCCTGTGTGTTCACCGCCTCTCGTTCCGGCCATGTTCATCCCCCAGGCTTATTTTTAGGGTAGGGCTTAAATTAGGCCCACTCCAAAAAATCGGGCTAGGGCTTGTTTTTAGGGTGGGTTTTATTTTCGGGAAAATGCGGTAGTAGTCTGTGGTAGTTTCTGAGATGTTCTTGATGTATGGCAGTGTTCTTTTTAGCACTTCTGTTGGTTCTTCTATATTGGATTGAGTGGTCAAGCACTTTTTGATAAAGTTTGATAACCCATTTCCCCACTCTCCTTAGGAGTAAAATTATAATCAAATGGTTCCATTTTCCTTGTACAGTATCATGGTAAGTTGACTTAAGCAGTTTTCAACTGGCCTAGTAGAAAACTGAACTAACAATGAATATGTCAGCTTTGGAAACTGTATTAGACCGAAATTTCTGGCTGCCACTTTAAGAATTGGGAAGAGAGGGAGTTGGGACGGAAGTTGTTGTAACGATGTAATGGGTTTTACTGTTAATTAGAGGAGGAGGCATTAGGGGGTGTGGTTATAATGTACTTCTTGGGATTAGAGAATGTGACCACAATAGG
The DNA here is from genome assembly GCA_032468135.1 of Calamaria suluensis. Taxonomy (NCBI): domain Eukaryota; kingdom Metazoa; phylum Chordata; class Lepidosauria; order Squamata; family Calamariidae; genus Calamaria; species Calamaria suluensis. Next base: position 74,012 of record JANHFP010000771.1, on the reverse strand, counting down.
TGGAGTTTTGACTTTGGAAAAAAAAAGAATATATGTGTTTGAGCAGGAACTTCAGTTCCAGCATGGATACCAGTTGCCTGGATCCTATTAAAGATGAATATTGAGAAATATTTTGATTCGAATTCATTCCTAAGGGAAAAGGAATACTGGATCGTTGACAGAATATTTAGTTCATTAGCACATGATGGCTAAGATTGCTTTTCAATCAGCCTGAGGTTGTACCAAAGGTTCAGAATTGTACAAGCCATGGTATTCTCTGTGACACCCTATGGAAGTGAAGGTTTGTTGTTATAATGACAGGATAGGAAGATTTTTGCTTTTGAACTTTGGTGTTGGAAGAGACTCTTGAAAATATCATGGATACCCAAAAAACAATGAAGAAGCCGATGCATCATCGGAGAAATCAATCTAGAGTTCTCACTTGAGGCATAAATGATCAAGCTCAAATTATCTTACTTCAGGCACATTATGTGTAGAGGTAACTTTCTGGAGAAGGCTCTAATGCTGGGATTGGTGGATGGAAAGAGAAGAAAAGGATGACTGGCAATGAGCGCCCAATTAAAAGACCTGAAATAACCAAGTTAGGGATAGATCAGGTCTGTCAAACTCCCAGCCTGAGGGCTACATGCATCTTGCAGTGACCACGTCCACCACACCCAGCTTAATGAAGGGGGAAACAGTCCCAATACGTCATATGATGCTGCCCTGACGACGCAAGTTTGACACCTGGGATAGATCATCATGGAGAGGTAGCTCTCATTTTAATGATCACAATTGAGACCAGTGAGTCGCATCCAATTTTACAATTTTTTTTGCCATTGTTCTTAAGCAAATAACTGCAGTTGTTAAGTGAATCATGCAGTCATTAAGGGAGTCTAGGTTCCCCCATTGACTTTGCTTGTAGGAAGCCAGTTGGGAAGGTTGCAAGTGGAGATCACATGACCCTAGGATGCTGCAACAGTTGTGTCATGGTTTTCAGTGCAATTGTAACTTCAATTGATCAGATGGTTATAACATGAGGACTACCTGTACTAAGCGAACAGAGGTATAATTTCCTTTTCTCTCTAAAAATATACTTTTAAATAGTCTATAGCTATGCTGGCTTGAGAATTCTGGGAGTGGAAGTCCATAAGTCTTAAAGCTGCCAAGTTTGAAGACCTCAGTCTATAGTACAGAGCTTATATATTTGTTTAATCAGTGACATAATCAAAATAAACTCCATCAGATGCCCCGTCACTAGTTCACATGCCTATTGGATAGGAAGCGCTACTCAGTGCCATCAAGAGCACCTGGTTGCCAGCCCTAAAGTTAATGATTAAGCTAACTCTCCCCTGGAGTACATTGATCTCTAGTAACATTAGGGCTTAACTGTATTGAAAGCCATTATGTTTAAGCAACCCCTAATTTGTGCACTTTTATTATAAAGAAACCTCTAATGAAATCTTAGTTTTTGTGGCGTTTTTTAAATCAGTGTCTGGAGTGAATGAAAAAAATAAGCTACAGGCTTAATTTGTTTATTTATTTTTGGCCAGGAGTAACCATAATCAATGCCATTAAAGCTGCCCTATATCAATGATTAACATAACTCTCCTCTTGAATATCTTATCCACCGATAATCCTCACCCTGTTTTGTGCTTTTTTGAAATTATTAAGTCTCAATACAGTTATATTTTGTAACTTTATATTTTAAATTTTTAAAGCAGTGTCTGAAAAATGAGGGGAAAGATAATTGAAATCTACTCTTTTCTGAAAATTAAAGACAAATGCTTTTGCAAAGTCTTAACTGGAAATGTGGGCACACACATCACTTTAAATTTGGGAAGAAGCAGCTACAGATTGCCTTTTTTTCCTATTCAGAAATCTAAAGACATACCTATAATTAGAAACACACATACTGTCTTACATGAAAAAGTAAATAAAGCAGCATTCCCTCTGTTGAGCTTTTCTGAAATAAAATTAAAGGTATTAAGTTTTCAACTTCTGCTTACCTGCAAGTCTGCAACTGAGCAGAGAGATACCTTCAGTGGTCAGTTTGAAATTTTTTACTACCAGTTCTGTGGGTGGGGCTTGGTGGGTGGGGCAGGAGAAGGATACTGTAAAATCTCCATTTCCATCCCAATCCAGAGGAAGGTTACTGCAACATCCCCATTTCCACCCGATCAGCTGGGACTCAGGAGGCAGAGACTAGATGGGAGTAGGGCCAGTCAGAATTTTTCTTACCGGTTCTCCCGAACTACTCAAAATTTGCACTACCTGTTCTCCAGAACTGGTCAGAACCTGCTGAAACCCACCTCTGGATACCTTCCCCATGATTTCAGGCCTGCAAAGGAGGTCTATTACATATCTGCACTTGCCTAGAATAATTGCTCTGGACATTTAAGCAGTCCCCATCCCTTAGTGTTCGCCCAAAGTACTCTACACTGGGTTTGCAGAAAAGACTACCAGAAAAGAGTGTTTAGCCCCTGCTGATTCTTCAGTTTCTCTGTTGATATAATAATACAACTGCCATAAGGAATGTTTATTTTTTTGTTTGATTTGTGATGATGTAATGGAATATTCCACTATTGGCAAATTCTTTCTCTTCCAGTCATATTCTTATGTTTAATAGATTAATTGTGTGAATTAACAAAGAGGCAGGAGGAACAAATTGTTCTAAATAAGTAGTGAAATAGATTCTGTAAAATAAATAGTAAACATCGACAAAAGAATACTGACGAATTGTGTTTTTAAAAGTTCCAAATGGATAAATATAGATATGTATAATTTTAGGCCTTTGCAGGACCATATTTGACTTCTCAAAGTGTACCTCATTAGTGTGTGTGAAAGGGAGCAGAGTGGTTAGAATATTTGGCTAAGACTGAAAATACCAATTTCAATAGTCCCTCCATTCCTCAATTATCTGACTTCTCATGGATAAACTATAATAGCTTACTTTTAAAAGCTTCCTGTGAGGATAAAACATGAGGGGAGAAAATTCTCACATGCCGCATTGGGCAACTTGAAGAAAAGGCATTACACACCAAGTTAGTTGCAGTTGGTGTGCAGGATGTGGGGAGTTGTCGAATGAGAATATTGTAGCTCTGGATTGAACTGTGGGATCCTTGGTGCTCTGAGCTTGCTTTTTATCTTGCAGAGGTTTCATTACCAAATTAGGTAACATTGGTGCTAGAAGGGGGTGTGTGCTCTTATTTTATAATCTAGTGGCTTGCCCTGTCAGTAGTTAATTTCCATTTTACTGTAAGAATGAGAAGATTGAAACAAAAAATCTGCTTGAGGTTCTTTGTAATGAAAGGCTTGTATTAAAAGAAAAAGAATCTTTATGTCTCAGATATTGCTTTTCAATCTTGGCAACTTTAAGATATGTGGACTTCAACTCCTGGAATTCCAAAATCAGTGCTGGCTGGAGAATTCTGGGGGATAAAGTGCATACATTTTAAAGTTGCCACAGTTGAAAAACACTGTCTTAAGGGAAGAGGTTTGATATTCTGCCCCAGTATAAATGGACCACATATTTGCCTTGGTAGGGTCCTGTGAGAATTGTGGTAATTGGAATCATTAAATGAATTAACCTCTCATTTTCCTGGGAAATCTGAGATCCCTTTCAGTGTAGTCCTTGGCAATGGTTGATTTTGTAACAGACGGTATTTTCGGCAACTTGCTTGCAGTTTCCTTGACAAAATTTATTATCAAAACTTCCCAGGAGCCAGGCAAAATAACTCGCACAGTAGGGAAGCTCTGGTTGCCTTTAGAGTTTAGTAGGGTAGCAGAGGGTAGCACAGTGTGAAAGAACCATAGTGTTGTGTGAGAAATAGCAATAACAATAATCCATTTAGACAAGTTTGCTGCTTGTACAACTGGGGAATGTTTGGGTGTCTACCCACCAAGGGGTTCTGTTCCTATAAGCAAAATAAACATATTAAGTTGCAGTTGAGGGAATTTGAATTTTTTTACTGTGTTCAGGGAACTAGTAATCATATCACTGGGGAAAAATAGAAGTATCTTTTTAAGGCATTATAAAAGTTTAGCTCTCCAAGCAGGTTTCTGCCTGGATAAACCAACAAGACTATTTCAGATACAAACATGCATTGTTCCATTATAAAATTGTTTGTTTGTTTGTTTGTCAAATACGTATAAGATTACGTATAAGTATAAACATGATTATGAATATAGGATAAGGGTACAAATAAATGGGGACAGTAGGACAGGGATGGTAGGCATGCTGGTGCTCTTATGCATGCCCATTACAGACCCATTAGGAGTAGGGTCTAAGGTTAAAGTTTTGGGGGTTTGTGGAAGTAACCACAGAGTCAGGCAGTGCATGCCAGGCATTGTTGCTGAAGTCTTATTTTCTGCAATTGAGTTTGTGATTGTCTCCTTTTGAGGGTCATCTTATGGGACATAATAATAGTACAAAAATCAACTAAACCCACCTTAAAAAACCCAAAAGGCCCAGTGGTCCAAGAAGGAAAAAAAATGAGTCATCTGTAACATATTGTGTAAGGACTATGACAGCCACTGTGTAGGACAGACATATAGAAGATTAACAGAGCAAATCCATGAATACTAATTAGCAATCAGAAGACATAATGAAAACTCCTTAATTTCACAGCTCATGGACAGACCTAATCATAGTTTCAACCGAAAAACTGAACATTTTAGGCCAAGCCAAATCCTAAACTCTTAGAAATTTCCTGGAAGCTTTGAACTCAGACAAAGTAACCATCAACAGGCACAGAGACATAAAAAGCATACAGTATATACAACATTTTTAAAAAAGTAAAAAAGTTTTTAGAAAGTTAAACTTTGTTTTAACTTTTAAAAAGTTAAAGACCAGAAGAACATTTCCTCACCAGCTATCAACAACCAGATAAACAGGGATTAATGCCAGGATTAACACCAGACAAACAATGAAGCAGGGAGCAATGGGCCCATCAAGGATACCAAGGAGAAAACAATACCTCCACCAATGCTGACAGGGCAAGCGACTGTATATAAACAAAAGAGCAAGACCAGTTCCCTTTTAGCTCTGAAGATATTACCTCATTGAGTAGTGAAACTACACTTTCCTGTCTGGTATGTCTACTGGTAAACCTAGAAAAAAGAAAACTATTGTTTTTCCATTCTTCTGATGATTTGGGCTAAAATGGGAGGGAGCGTGACCTACATTTTCACTACCATCAGTGAACTTGTAAGAAAAGAATAATCAGTCTTTTGATATCCATCTATGAACTTTTTTTTAACGTACACTCTTTCATCACTTGTAGCAGATTGCACAAGTTGTACCAAACTGTTCACTTTTCACCAACTTCTGCAATAAGTTTAAAGTGAAGTGAGGATGAAAAAAGAAACCAATTGGGATCCACCCAGGAGGGGGTCAGACAACCACAATTAAATGACCTTTGGGGAATAACAAGTAGACACAAGAGGGTTTCCTGCCACAGCACAAGGCAGTCAACCTGCGTGGTAGCATTTGGCTACAATGAAATGAAATTGAGAGGGTGAGCCACACAGTATTGCTGGTGCTGGCACAAGTCAAAAAGCACTACTTTTGATGCATAGATTGAAAAATCTGTTAGTCTCCTGATAAGCTACGGAGGATGACATCATGCTGTTATGTTCTGACAGGCTAGTTTCCACCAAGGTCCTCCACCTTAGCGGGAACTAGCCTTTTTCATTCTGATTGGCTGCCGGGGTTGCAAGCTCCCTATAAAAGGAGAGCTGTCAAAGTCAGTACAGAGAGAGAACTAATAAAGAGATGTTGTATCGGATAGTGTCTAGGCTTCCTTCTTTCCCACAACTTAACACATGCGTTCCTGCAGTGGTAAAATCCAAAGTTGTTTACTACCAGTTCTGTAGGCATGGCTTTGTGGGCATAATGTGGCTTGGTCGGTATGGAAGGGGAAGGATACTGCAAAATCCCCATTCCTTCCCCACTCCTGGGGGAAGGATACTACGAAATCTCCATTCCCTCCCCACTCTGGGGCCAGCCAGAAGTGATATTTGCCGGTTCTCCGAACTACTCAAAATTTCTGCTACCGGTTTTCTGAAGTGCTCAGAATTTCCACTACCGGTTCTCCAGAACCAGGTGGGTTTCACCCCTGCGTTCCTGTCCTCAGGACAGAGCTAGTGATCCTGTAACTGTACCAATCCAGCAAAAATAAAAGGACATACCCCAAGCTTGTTGTAGGCTCATTCCTACCTCAGAGGGTGATGCTGTCCTTTCTCAAAGGGGTGGGACTGCAATGTAAAGAAGTACAGATTTGTGAGGTTGGTGTCACTCAGCCCCAGCTGGGATTCCAACAGCAGCACAAAGTGGTGTGTTGTTTGGCTTTGCAAAAGCACAAGCCATTGTTTCTTCTTCAGGCACCCTGTGCCATGAGAGCAAACGGGATTGCCTTCTTTCTGTCTTTCTCTCTCCTTCCACCCTTCCCCCATTTCATTTGATTGGAAGAGGCATATTCTCTGTCTGAAGTCCTTATGGTAATCAGCAAAATAAAAGCTTGCCCAGCAAAATAAAAAAGCAACGCTAGCCATATTGACAATGAGAAAGGAATATCTATAAGGGCAATAGCTTCATTAAACTTCGAAACACCTGGATATTGATCATCTAACAAGAAAATTTCAATCTCCTCTTCATAAGTGGAGCTTATCAGACGCAACAGCAGAGGCATTTTCTCTGGCCGTCAGTGTGAGTACAGTGGGCACTTTAAAAGGATGTGTAAAACAGGCTCAACCTCTGTGTTCCAACAAACTCTTTATTTATAGCCTTAGCTTCAAGAAACGGTTTGGTGGAGGCACAGAATGGAAGGGGGGGGGACTGAAGAAAATAAAGAAATATAAAGACCTGCAAATAGAAATAGAATTGTGGCAAAAAAACAACCAACCAACCCCAAATATAGTACCCACAGTAATAGGCACCTTGGGTGCAATCTCAAAAGATCTGAAGCACCACTTGGCAAAATCACCATTAGTCGATTGCAAAAGGCAGCTTTATTTGGAATAGCTTATATTCTGCATTGGTAGTTTTAACCTTACTAAGTAACAACATCTGCCTGTCCCAGATCCTTGGGAAGGACTTGATGGATACAAATGCCAATTCCAATCTATAGTAGTTTCTATGGCAGAAACTAAAGATTGTATAGCTAAAGGAATGTACAATTAATTTAGTCATCTGCATTAATAATTTTGGTTTGAAGTTATGATGGCCTGAGAAACAGTGATTAATAGCCTGTCACAGATGTCACAACCACTGCATTACCCTGCAGACGAGTAGGTCTCAATTTGAGCGCTTAGCAAGTGGCTCCCATTTAGAAGGGTTGCAGCATCTTGTGATGGCAATTTGTGTCTTTCCCAGCCAGCTTCGGACAAGGGAAGTCAATTGGGGGAGCTGGATCTGCCTAACAGCTGCAGTAAAAATGGTTGTAAAATATAGGCCGGTCATGTGATCACTCATTGAATGACCACTTATTAACTAAAATTCCAGTCCCAATTATGGTCATAAATTGAAGACTACCTTGATGGTTTTGCTATTCAGTTACTGCTACTATTTCCAAATTGGAAGCACCAAAGTGTTTTCATGGTGAAAGGGTTTGCCAGTGACATCATCACTGTCTGGGGGACACTCAGTTGGGGGTTCCTTTTGTACCCACGAAACGTTGCCCACGAAAGTGGTACCCATTTATCTACTTATGCTTTCAAACTGTTGGGTCGGCAGGAACTGGAGCATGTGACAGAAGTTCATCCCCACCTCAAGGCAGCAACCAGGTCTTGAACGCAAGCTTGTCAATCTTCAGCACAGCATTCTAACCTCATGAGTTACCATGCTCCTTCAGTTAATGGAGTTATTCAGTTAATGGAGTAATAAAGAAGCAGACACATTACTACTGTATATTACATGTATATCATTTTTAAGAATATTTAACAGTGCAATTGGTTTCCTTTGTAATACAAATTTAAACTTATATATTGGTTTCCTTTGTAATACAAATTTAAACTTATATATTATACAAATAATTTTAGGTGCCAAAATGCATCTCCAAAATTGGGTTTACCTTATCCATGTATGGGTTCATCTGCAAGTGCACTATTTACCGTATTTTTTAAAATACCCATATATCCCATACATGCTTGCATCCCATACCTAACCCTAACTTATGGATAAATTGACCCACACAGTTTTAACCCAAATACTATGGAAAAATGAAACGTCTGTGGATTTCCTGCAGATAAGGCAATTGTGAAAATTATATGAACATTTTGAGGGTTAGCTTAGTTATAGCATTAGCACTTAGACTTATATACCACTTCATAGCGCTTTACAGCCTTCTCGAAATGGTTTACAGAGTCAACATATTTTCCCCCCAACAATCTGTCCTCATATTACCGACCTCAGAAGGATGCAAGTCTCAGTCAATCTTGAGCGGTTGAGAATTGAACTGCTGGCAGTTGGCAGAATTAACCTGAAATACTGCACCACCACAGCTTATCCACGATGGGCTTATCTACCGTATATTCCAGGGGTCTCCAACCTTGGCAACTTTAAGTCTTTTGGGCCTGGTTTGCCCCAGTCTATATGCCTCTTTTGGGCTTTTCTTGCCTGAGTATAAGACTTCACTTTTCTCTATGT
>JANHFP010000769.1:70261-80689 GCA_032468135.1 Calamaria suluensis | reverse complement strand
TGTATGTATGTATGTATGTATGTATGTATGTATGTATGTATGTATGTATGTATGTATGTATGTATGTATCTATGTATCTATGTATCTATCTATCCATCCATCCATCCATCCATCCATCCATCCATCCATCCATATTTACCTACTTACCTACCTACACACACATGCATACATACCTATCCATCTATCTATATATCAACTATATATCATCCATCCATTCATCCATCCATCCATCCATCTAACATCTGTTTCTTTGCCTGCCTGCCTGTCCATTACTAATAGCCTCACCAAGGACCCCTGGAGACCTCCATCCACCCAACGCAGCTGAGGACACGGCCACAGGAAGACTAAACTGACTCCCTGCAATGCTGAAAGAAGGAAAGAAAATTCTCCTACGTCAAAGGAGCCGTCTTCCTAACCACCACGGGAAGGAAAACAGGCGAGAACACCATGCCTTCTCGAAAGACATGTCCAGCCTCTTGAAAGAAGCTCCTCTCTGCCTTCTGCTGGGATTGAATTTCACAAGCCTGCTGGTCCCCAGAGGCAGAGAGCTTGCAGACTGAGCTCCCGCTGCCATTTAGAGCTACCAGCGAGAAACGTTCTTATTGGATATCCTGGATGGCAACGTAGACAAAACAACACAACAAATATGCACAGCAACCAGAATTGCCATTGCACAACACTGGAAAGGGTCAAATATTCCGCCAGACTGGTTTATAATACAAAAAATATTTGATGACTAAATTGGAAATGAAAGGGAAAGAAGAATCGGAATATGATCAAATTTGGGAGAATTGGTATAACTGGTTGAAGAGGAATAATTAGGGGAAAAATAAACAAAACAAAAGGGAGATTCCACAAGTTAATCGATGATAATTAGAGAGGTAAAATAATTATATACTTAAAATTAGCTAGGAAATGGAAAGAAGATTAAAATTCTGTATTTTAATATGATCTCTGGCTGTGCACCGCCCCGAGTCCGTGAGGAGAGGGGCGGTATATAAATTTGACAAATAAAATAAAATAAATAAATAAATAAATCTGCCTTAAATGTTGACTTTACTTGTCAAGGTTTAAAATTGATCACATGACCCTGGACACTGCAACTGTCATCAGTTGCCAAACGTCTGAACAATGATTGCGTAAAAAAAAGTAATGTTATATTTTTTCAGTGTTATTTTAACTTCATTCACTAAGTGAATACTCTCAAAATAATTTCACTTGTCTTCTATGTAGTTTTGCAGGAATGTTGTTATAAATTTATCTAAGATTACCTATCCTTAAAAAAGAAAAACAGCCCTGAAACAAAGCTTATTTAATACTTCCCTTATTTTATTTCCAATATTTTCCAATATTTTCTTAAAATACTGCTTTCTATGATTAGTGTATCTTTCAGAAATGAAATTCTGTGTTTCTCTAAAAAGCTATATATAATAAGAATAATGAATTTGTAATTGAGAATCAATCTTCAACTGGCATTTTTGAAACAGCATCAACATCAATAGGTAATTTAATGTAATTTAAAGTAGTACTATATGTAAACAGCATTCTGCTTTTAGAAGCTTTAAGAACTGATGCAAATCTCTGCATTATGAATGGGAATACTACTTAAATAGTACCTTATGCTGTTGGAAATGTCTGACATAATTTCAAATTATCTGAACACTTGGCATGGCATTTCCATTCTTCAAATGGTGGCTAATATGAAAGGCTGGATTTGCATTTATATACCAATCCAGAAAATATATACATATATTATATACATTTCCTTTTGTTGTAATATATTAATTTTATGTTTCATTAGAGCTTTTTCCTCTATATGTTTCTCGTTCAGGGGTTCTTTCTGTAGGGCTGTTTCTAATTTTTTGACCTTCTCCCAAACTACCATTTCTTGTTCTCTTTTTTGTTTATTTCTATTCAACACATATGCTATCATGATTCTCCTCATACATGCTTTAGTGGTGTCACATAAGTTCAGTGGTGTTGTATATTCTTTCCTATTCTCCTTAAAAAGATATTTAATTCCTTTTCCATTGTTTGTATGTAAGATTTTTCTTTTATGATTCTTGAGTTTAGAGTCCATCTCTGTTTTTTTCTCCCTACCTTTCCATTTTAATGTTAAGGGACTATGATCTGCCCAGGTTTTTGGCATTATTTCCATCTCCTCCAGATTATTAATCAAATCTGGGTCCATGCAAGTCATGTCTATGCAAGACCATGAATTATGTAGATAGGAGAAGAAGGTATACTGCTTTTTCTCTAGGTTCAACTGACCCCATGCATCTCTTAGGCTTATTTTAACTCTTGTACCATATTGAAGAAGGTATTCGGTAGTTTTCACCTTCTATACTTTTTTTTGGTGGTCCTATAATCAATTCTATTGTCTGCCACCACATTAAAGTACCCTACTATACAAATTTTTTCACTGTCTAATTCCATTATTTTCCTATGTACTTTTTTGTAAAAAAATTCTTGTTTTGTATTTGGTGCATAAATTGTCACTATAATGATTTTTTATCATTTGTAGTTAATTCCATTGTTATCACTAAATATTTTCCTAGAATTTAACCAATCCTTTATGTAGGCAGCAATCCCTCTCTTTTTATTTTGTGCCAGTGCCAAATGTAGTTTTCTTAATTTAGGGCATTTTAAAGAATCTTATGTTTTTCTCTAATGTGTACCTCCTACAGGCAAATAATATCCATATTTTCTTTCTAAAGTCTTGATAATATCTGTTTGCATTTTATGAGTTAATGCCATTGATATTTAATGATAGCATCTTTATTTCATCCTCCATCTTGCTATTTATCTGTTGGTCTTAGCCCTTTCTTTGCTTTATTCTCAGTCTGTACTCTAGTTCTGGCTCCTTCTCTCACCTGATGTTCTATTTCCTTCTGCTCTCTTACATTTTGTTCAGCAATTTGGTCTTCCTAGCTTTTACTTTCTCCTTCCTCTCTGCTATCTTGCTCACCTTCCCCACTTATATAGTGGTCGTAGAATTCTTGTACTTTTTCTAGAGTGTCAATCTGGAATTTCTTCTCCTGCCATGTTATTAACATCCCCTCTGGAATGAACCATCAAAACATGGCTCTATATTTTAACAGTTGTGTGGAGAGGAAGTGATAACTTTGTATTTGCTCTCTTATTCTTCTTGGAATTTGCTTCAGCACTGTGATCTCTTTTCCTCTATACATCAGAGGGTCTTCTCTTGCTTTTCTGCACACTTCATCTCTGGTATTCTGTCTCAAAAATTTGACATGCACCTCTCTTGGGAGTTTATGCCTATGACCCTGTTTGTTTTTTTGTAATGGTTCCACTAGGAGTTTGGCCATGAATTTAAGGAAGCTCTTCTTTGCTTTCTTAGTTATCATCTCCTGCATTGTCCCGATTTTATCATCTAGATTACATACGTCCCCCTTAACTTCTACTATCTCATTCTTAATGTCTTCATGGTTATTTGTCACACCCTCCTGCATTTTGAGCATTGTTTCCTGTTTTGCCAGTAGGGTTGACTACATATTCTGTAAATTAACAGTAGAGTCAGATTTATCACCTCCAATGGAGGGAAGCTGTTATTGAAGTTATTTTCCCCCACAATTTTAGTGACCGTGGTGGTTTTACTTGTCATTTTGATATTTTTAAAGATGTTTTTCCACAGTACCATACAATCACCTGTATTCTTCTATCCCTCTCTTTCAGCCTCTATCCTCCCTTAATCCCTTTGGGATCCTTTCAGACAATTGTTTTTACACTTTCCCGTAAGCTCTTGATATAGTCCTTGATTACTTGATTACTTTCGTTGCTAACAGTTAATTGATGATAAATAGTTAATAGTATATTGTTCTTAAATACAACTCAACATCTCTGCTCCCACTGCCAACTCGCCACTCACTTCACCTCCTGGAGTCTCACTTTGCTGCTTCTACCTCAGGTCATTTTAAAATCCCTGAGAGTTTTTTCTCCTGTCACTTTTGTTTCTCTTCTCACTGTTCTTCAAGCTACTTTTCACTGTTCTCTCCTGCTCAAATCATTGATGAGGAAGGGTCCAGTCAGAGGTGGCATTTACCGGTTTTCTGAACTACTCAAAATTTCCACTGGTTCTCCAGAACTGGTCAGAACCTGCTGAAACCCACCTCTGATACTATTCCTTTTTCTTGTTTGTTGCTTGGTTTCCTCTTGCAAATATCTGCTTCCTGAGGTCATTGTCTTATCTTGCCTAACAGCAAGTCTGGAACTAGGAGCTCCTGTCATGGTATGTCCTAGGGAAGTGTTTATAATATGTTTGTCTAAGTATTGTAAATAAATCAATAAGGTGGGACAAATTGAGTATAAGAATAAATGTGCTTTTCCTGGCACTGACTTTTCTACGACTTTGAAATCTTCTGTGGCAGTCACACTTCATACAGGCTGTGTTTAGGATTGAACTTTTTGGATTAATGCTCAGGTGGTCAAATCAAACTTTAAAATATGAAATTAAGTAGATTTACTTAGCCATTCTGCTTCTTAAGTGAATTTTGAAAATGGCAGCATGATTTTTTGTCAAAACCAGCTCAGAATTTCTCTCTTTCCTTGCACTTTTCATGCCTTATATGCATGTCTTCTACAATGCTTGTATGAATTTCTACTAAATAAATAATAATAAAACAGGTCATGTTACATGGGGAAATGTGCATGTTTTAATTTAAAACTATTAGTCATCTCTGCACTTCATAATACGGTTTAATACGGTTTGCAGAAGCTATACCTGGAACTAAACATTTATTACATAATATGTAGTGACATAATGTAATATCTGCTCTTGATAATAGTACACTCTCTCTATCTCTCATCATCTATCTCTCATTACTTTTCTGAATGCTTTGCAATTCTTTTGCCTCAGGAACTCAACTTGGAGAATAGCAGATGATTTCTATTTGCAGTTTAGCCTTTTCAAATAGCTTCTTCTCAAAGCTAATTTTCTGTAGTAAACATCAGAATTGAGATTTTGCTGCACAAATGAGCATTAAGAACAGGTGATATAGTCCCCAGCATATTTTGAGAAGTAGTTAGTTATGGTAATAAAAGAAAGCCAAGAATCATTCCATTATTTTATTTTAATTTATTTAATTAAATTCATGTGTTGCCATCTCACTATCCATCGATCTGGACTTCTTCACTGTAACTTCATTTCTTATATTGTGATTCTGGTGTGGAGAATCTGCTTTTCTTAACCCAACTTGCTTTGTGGTGAGACTTTCTTGCATGTGAAGATTGTAGTTTAGGACAGTGTTTCTCAGCCTTAGCAACTATCAGGTGTGTGCATGTCAACTCTCAGAATTCCTCAGCCTCATGTTAGGGAATTCTTCAGTCCTAAAGTTACATTGCTTGAGATGTGCTAGTTTTTAACATCTGACAATAAAGTAGTACTTAATATGTTGGTGCAAATGGGACAACTAAGTTAAGTTACAAATGTAGTTTTCTAAAAACAACAGCAACAACCACCACTAAAACAATGTAATACAAGTGAATAACTAAATAAACCATATTTCTAAAGCCTTCCAGGTAGCCACTTGGCAGAATGGAAGGAGAGAGAAATATTTAAAAATAATATTTTTTCTATTTTGTTTCTTTTTCAAGCCTGCATCGTTTTCTCCTGCAAAAAACAAAGCATCCAATTTTAAAAAAATAATAATTAGATAATGGAATATGGAATATAGAAGATTAATACATTTTGGAGATCATCTAGTCCACCTCTGCCTAGACCGCTTCAGGAAATATATATTTTATAAATACTACTTACTTACAAAAATAACAATTAGAATTATATATTTAATTAATTAATCTGTTCTGGTACCTTTTTTCTGAGGCATGATTAAATTCCCTCCTGCAGAAAATTTCTAAGGATAGAGAGCCTGTGGACTTTCTAATATAGCTGACTCCCAGTCCCCCAGCACCCTTTCAGTCCAAAGGTTCCCCAATCTTCATTTAAATTCATTAGGGTAAACAATTCATACAGTACTAAGTAGCATATAAAGAGAGCAGCAAAGCTCTTCTCTTGGGTGGGGCCAGGGTCAGCTTATTGTACAGCCTCCCTTCTCCTTGAATGGGTTCTTGTCTTCTGGAACTCCTTTCAAGATAGGATCTTCTGCAGCCATTGATTCTATAAAGGTTCTGAGTTCTTTTCCTGTCTTAGAGATCTGTGTTGGGGGAAAAAGATGCAGTGTTTCAGTCCTGAACTTTTGATTTCTAATTTACCACCTCTAAATAGTATGATTTTCTTAGGTCCTATGAAATTAATAGGGAACCTTCCCACAAGAGATTAAGGAAGAATAATTTGGAAGACTTTCTTCCATTCTTTCTGTAGTCTCCTGATTCTAAATGTATCACCTTCACTCTTTCAGCTTTTTGTAAACTCAAAATTATTAATTTCCAAGTAATTAATTTGCTTCTTTTTGCAGCTACTACATTTGATTCTGTTTTGCAAGTTCTAAACATAGAGATTCAAAATAATATCTTAATAATGCAGGCATTTGGCACAATCGGAACAATCTTCCTTGAGACCTTGAAAACTTTTCTATGACTAGTCTTCCTAACTTCATAAGAAGTTTTTTTTGTCCTCAAGTTTCATAGGCGGCTGCCTTGAATTTTGATTAGATCAGTGATAATTCAATTCAGTTGTAATTCTTGATGGCAATTTTTTAATAACTGTATATTCTGCAATGCTTTTTCTGGCATGTTTTCTGTTGATTCTCCTAAATAGCTCTTAACATAGATTGTATATTTAGGTCCTAAAATATCTTCACAGAAAACATTACTGTGTGGGTTGACTAATATAAAATTTTCAAATTATGTTTGCACAATAACGTAACCTTCCAGTCTAGTTAGTTGATGCCATAAGAGAATGATGCCATCCTGAGAACTGTGGAACAATGTGAATTTACTTTTTTTTCTGCTCTTTGCTAATGATAGTTTTTCCTCATCTTGTCACCGGATGACTTCCTGAAAGTCTTTAGACGTTGGTGAGGTCAACAACTTGAAAAGTATATATCAAGTCTGCATCACAGCCTGATTCAGATAAGCTGGTGTCTCTCTCTGAAACTTGACTGTCTTAGCCAATCCAGGGTAGTTGATAGCTTAGAACTTTCTCTAGATGTGCCCTGTGACTATATAACTTTTTGGGACTCCATTTGTTGGGAAACATATTTATGTTGTCTTAATGGCATTTTGTGTTTTAAATATGAAAATTTAGCATAATTATTTCAATGGAAAAACATTAAAATGATAAGTAATATTTCATACATGCCCTGTGAAGACACAATTGAAACATGGAAACTACAACACTGCATGATATTCCTGCACCACTATTAATTATTTCAGCTTGCCTTTTGCAAATTAAATTTCTAGTAACTTGTCTCTATATATTTTATTTACTTTATTTTATTATTTCCCTTTCCCTCTGATAATTTAATATTCTGCATTTCAGAATGACTATACTGAAACCAACTGGCTGAACAAGAGAAAGTCAACCCATTGGTTCCTATAATTTTTAACTGGCATAACACAAAGCTATGTAGACTAACACTTCTGAAGGACTGTTGATGCAGAACAACTGATTTTTTAAGTAGAGGTACACATGAAATCCATTACCATTTGTCTTTCAAGCTTTACTTCCTTCTTCAGTTGATCTAATTGCATTTGCTTTAGCTCCTTCTCACTCATATCCTGAGCCATTATGCCCTGCAATACAAATATCAATCCATATTAACTCTCCAGGCAGAAACAAGCATCTGTGTATCAACTGTAAACACAGTCAGTTATGCTTATTAAATTGATCACAGTTAAACAGATGTAAACCTGGTTGACTTCTTCAAACCCCCCCCCCCACTTGGATTCTCATGTGTTTCCTTCGGGAGAAATAATTTTGGAGGGAAGAATAATACATGTTTAAAGCAAAAGCAATGAAGTAATGAACATGTCCACTTCTGGTTTTTTTTTATGGTGAGCTTATTGGCCTCTAGTTTTATCATTTGCTGACTCTGGATGAACCAAAGAATATCAACCCCAAGATCCAATTCTTCCACAAGGAATCACAAGCTACTGACCCTCGGAAACAAAAATCGAGTCTAGAGGTAATTTCAGAAGAGAAATTCCATTATGTCGCTCTGAGATTGTAGTGTTCTGCTTGTAAATATCCTTTGTTTTCTGCCACTTCATTTTTTCATATGATCAGAAAAACCCTAAGAGGAAGAGTAATGTTTTTTTACCTTTCATTCTTGAATATCTAGCTATTTTCATGAAGTTATTTGCAAAAGTCCAGAATAAGACTGCACCCAGTTTTAAGTTGCTGCTTCTTCAATTTTTTTAACCTCTAAAGAAATCTTATTAAGGAGAGGGGGGGGGATGAATTGTTGCACACTGAGTTCTAACTGATAGTATTAGTGCCTAATTTGACAGCACTGAGGATGAAGATGAGGAACCCTGTGACAAAACTAGAAGATAAAATAGGCAATAAAGCTTACTGTATTCTTCCTAAAAGTGGCAAAGGTGAAAAGAGGTCAATAGTGTTTCATTTCATTTTTAATAACCTAGTAACTTGTATCTAATTGCTATCTAATTTGGGCCTCAGCCCAGGAGCGTTATGTGTTTGTTTCAAGGCCGTAATGCAATCTTGACAGTTAGTATTTTCAATCTTATTAAAAGAAATCTGTATTAAATCAGTTCTATAGTTAAGAGGCTTATCCAAAGTCCTGTTACTGCCACATGCTATTCTGATATAGACCAATCACTGTACTTTCAAAATGTAATTTTGCAGCTTCTGAGAGTAGCAGAGTTATGTGATAATAGGTAGGATCAGTGAAAGAGTTAGGATTTGGGGCATTTTTGTCATTAGTGTGATATGTTTGGACACTACAATGAGCCAAAACCCAACAAATCATATTTAATTTTTTACTTTAGGGAATTATCTGAATCATCCAGCAAAGTTCAGGATATCTTAAGAATGCTAAGCAGTTTATTTTAAAAGATTGCTCTTAGAAATACTCAAATATTGGCTTAGGACAAGAGAAATCCAGATTCTAGTCCCTTTCAGTTACCCCACATCAAGTAACCTTGAGCCAATGACTTCTTCAACCAATCTACTATGGGTGTTGCGAGCAAAAATAGAGAATTGGGGCATCATGAACAAAGCCATGAGCCCCCAAATGAAAAATGAGGATAAAGTAAGCAAACATTTTTTTTTATTGAGGAAGGTTAAATTGGTGAGACGGATAAGGTTTTATTGAATATATACACAACCATCCCTTTTATTTCTCTTTGTGAATGCACAGCCAAGAGGTGAATTCTCCTCTGATGTCTAGATTTTGATTGAACTCAGAACAGCATACCTGATGAAATCTTTGCAGAAACAGTAGTTCATCCTGAAGTTTGAAATTTGGTGTTTACAAAGACTATGGTTGTCTGAAGTATCATTGAAATGTTATTGCTCAATGCTCACCCAATCACAGACAATACTTTAGAATAACTTGCATTCTGTAGAGAGATGGTTATTAAACCATCCTGTAACTCACAGCCTCTGTAAGGTTTTCAAGAGTTTAGTTGCTAGAATATATGTTAGAGATTTTGTGTTTCAAGTCGTATTCTAGGAATAGGGTCTCCATAGAAGGGAATTATCAGACTCAGAGAATCAGGACCATTCATATAGGTTGCAGCATAAATGAATAATTAAATCCTACACACAAGAATCTGGTCAATTAATGGTCACCATTAAATTAATGCTAAATAGGTCAGTGGAATTCAAAGGGAGATAGACTTGAATTTCTTGTAACAATATAAGGATGTTAAATTGATGATGCATTTTACACTGCCCTCCAGTTCTGCCTGCTCTTCTCCTACAGTAATTAGTTGTTAGAAACTGATTTATAATTAATCCTGTTTCAACAGGGTTGGACAATTAATTTTCCCAAGGAACCACATGAGAAATTGGGACTGATGTGGGTGGCCAAACCAATGTAACAGGACCGTATGTCCTTAAAGTCCACCAACTCATCAGGCTGTTCCAGGCAAGGAGGTAGCATTGTGCAGGCACAGAAGAGTGCTTTATCTCCTCACCCTCGCACAGTCACTAGTTGAATGAGGGAGCTACTTTCATCTGTTCTCTGCAATGTCTTATTTACATTTGATTTCTAATTTCCAATTGACCTGTTACGGACTGGACAGGGCCAGCCAAAGGGCCAGCTGTGGCCTGGAGCCATAAAATGCCCAGATCTGTGTTTAAATAAGGTCCCAGAAATCCGTGGGAATATTAACCATGATTAATTTGTTCCACTGATTTCAGTGGCTTTGCCCTAAGTATAACTAAATTTGCTGCTGATTAATATTTTTATTTCATTCCCTCTTCCCAAGATTTCAGAGCAATATGTACAATTCTCTTTCCCTCATTTTTACAGATTAGAA
>JANHFP010000761.1:181666-194618 GCA_032468135.1 Calamaria suluensis | reverse complement strand
CCCCCCCCCAGCACCCTCTGGAAGGTGAGTTCCTGGACCCATCCGGAGGGAGGGATTGGCCCCTTTAAGGTGGGGGGACTCCAACTCCCAGAATGCCCCAGCAGCAGCTGTGTGGTTGGGGAATTCTGGCAGTCCAGCTGTCTTAAAGCCGCTGCTTTCAAGGGTGATGGCTCCTTTCAGCGGAGGAGGACGTCTGCTCTATGGAAGAGAGAAACTCGGGGAAGGAGAGGTCCTGTGAGCAGAAGCCATGCTGAGGCCTCCATGGTCCCCAGGGGGCTTCCCACCCGTCAAGGGGAACGGCAGGCCCTCCCCAGACACACCCAGGCTGCAGAAGAGAAAGAGAAAGGCCCAAAGGGAATTACCCAGATCCTGAATCATCCTGGGTTCAGAGGAGGGATTCCTAAGGATCTCACTGCAATTGTTTGGGGAGGAAATCCTGAACACTTTGGAAAAACCAGCCCTGAATTGCAGCCTTCTGGGGGGGGGGAGGTCAGCTGTGCTGCACTGTGGCTGCTTTAATTTGGGGGAATTTTGAGGGGATCCCTGCATCTCTGTGAGGCTGGCTGCCTCTCTAGGAAGGAGCTGCAAACACTGGTCTCTTTTTGGGGGGGGAGGGGAATAGCAGATCTTTAATTGTTCTGGACAAACTTATCCACAAATGAGAACCTCCTGTCCTGTTGGGACAACCTGGAACTTCACTGAAGGCTGCAGAACCTGGGTAGACCCATTGATCTCAGAGAGGGGTTGTCTTCCTATGAAGCCCCCTTGCTAAGGTGGACCAGGAAAGTGTCCTAAGCAGGTGATAAAGGGGGAACAAGGGAGGAGGAGGAGGAGGAGGAGGACTCTCGGCCATAGGACTTTGCCTAGGAGGGAGCCAGGGGTGGCCCACCTGCCAGGACCGAGGAGAGCACCTGCGCAGCTGGCCAAGCGCCTCCCTTGGGAGAGGCCAGAAGGGGCGAAACCCCCACCGCACCCCCACTTCTCCCAGTGCAGAGGGAGGGGCCGGCTCCCACAGTCCATGGAAGGGGCTCCAGTGCAGATGGATCTCATCAGAGTCCAGTCCTGGGATGGAAACCAGAGAGTCCCAACAACAGGCCTTCCACGCTCCAACTTCAAGCAGTCTGAAAGGTTTGGCAGGCGGAGACGGAGGTGGCAGTAAACAAAAGGGAACCAATTGGAGAGGAGAGAGAGAGAGAGAGACACCTTGTTTATGTAGGATTTGGGGGTCTTAAATACAAAATTGGTCTGGGAAATGGTCCACCTATTTGTTAGGGCCCCCCCAGCCCCCCAGAATCACAGTGATGGAGGTCACACGTGAAGCACTTTTGTTTGCCATGGTGTCCACAGTGCCAGAAAGAAAAGTTGAGTCGTTGCTGGTTTAACATGGCCTGAAATGTGAGCACCTCTCAGTGGGGGAGAATTTGGGGAAAGGTTGGGGGGGGGAAGCGGCCACGGAGTCAAAGCCCACCTCACAAGAGCTGAGCTTCCCTCCGTTGTAGCACAGAAGGAGACACCTTTCTCTGTTGTAGATCATCATCCCACAACTGGTGAGAGGGGGCAGGGAGGGGCCTTTTCCCAGAGAGACCCTTGCCTCCTTTCTGGAGGCTGGGAACATGCTGGCCAGGAGATGGACTTCCAACCCCCCCCCCCCCGTGGGCTCTCTGCTGAAGGGCCTTGCAGGAGGAGTGGATGGGGGTCTAGGAAGGGGGATTGAAATGTAGGCAGGAGGGATTCAGAGTGACCAGGTGGAAACGTCCGTCCCATTGTCTGTCTGCACACTGGGCTGTTCCACAGACACCTACAGACTCTGCCCCCTTTGGCGTGAAGGTCCAGGAGAGGCCTCAGAGGAGCCACCTGGATTCCCGCTGAAAGAGAAGCGAAGCTGGTAGAACCTCAAACCTTGGGCTGATTTTCTGCCCTTCAGGAAGAGCTGCAGGACACAAAGTTGTACGGGAAGCAAATGACTGGGGAGCCTAAATGGTAAATGGCTCTGCTCTAAATGCCTGCCTCGAAATGTGGAATGTCAGGAGGGCTGACCGAGCTGTGGTCTTCATTAAAGTCAGACAAATTAAATGCCTTACGGGGGAAGGAGCTTAGACTGGGCAGAATAAATGGGAGGAACATGCCTATGTAAATGCGCTTCAGTACTGCTTCAATAGTAGGTGGCACTAGGAAAAGTGGGGAGGGGGAGACGGGGTGTGTGTGACTTTTGAGACCCTCCTGGGGCTCCCATCACAGCTGGCGCACCCTGGAGTGGGGGAGGGAGGGAGGGAGGTTGGGGGTGCCCCTTTGCAGAGGTTCTGCTCCTAAAGGCGAGGAGAACTTTTGCTGACCCCCCTTGGAAGGAGCCTGTGGGGGCCCATAAGCTGACCGAAAGGCCCATAGGCTCCTTTGGGCCTGGCC
The DNA here is from genome assembly GCA_032468135.1 of Calamaria suluensis. Lineage (NCBI taxonomy): Eukaryota > Metazoa > Chordata > Lepidosauria > Squamata > Calamariidae > Calamaria > Calamaria suluensis. The sequence goes on along the minus strand of JANHFP010000761.1, from coordinate 192,215 downwards.
TTCATGAGCATGTCAACCTCATAAGCCACCCATCCATATAAATGTCAGCTGTCGCTTCCTTTTTCCCGGAAGGTTCAGGAAGGACAGCTCTGAATAACTCCAGATTGCAAAGATCTGGATGTGGTAGAAGTCGCCCAAGACAGGCAAGAACTTCCTGCTTCCACAGACAGGACTTCTGGGTTTAGAGAAACGCCCGTCATTCTCCCCCCTAAGAATCAGTTTTTGGGGGAGCTCCGGGGTCCAGTCTCCGGGCTGGTCAGCTCTGGGACTATAGTAGCAGGGAGGACTTTTGACTAGCACCAGTAGACCAGCCAGCTGCCTCATAGCTGGAGGAGAGGCCTAAGGCCCTGCTTCTCTTTAATATCTGTGGGCTTCAGCTCCCACGCCTGGACATTTCTCCGGCCTAGAGGGCAGCCACGGGAGTTGGATGGCTCCTCCTCAAGATGTCACTGTGATCCCACCTTAAAACAATTGATGGTCGTCTTCTGAACCCAACTCCAGGCACTCCGGAGGTTTGCAAAATGCTTCACACCAGGTTGCAGGAGGAGAGGCCGATTCACTGTCTTTGGTCAACGGTGGACACAACTTAGTATGGCATCTGCTAGGGGTACTTTTAATACTGGCGGTTAATTCTGATTTTTCTATGGCCGCCTGGTAGGAAAGATGCCGCTGGAACTGAAGGGAGCCCTCTCTTCATTTTTTATTTATTTAATTAATTAAATGTATTGGCCACCCAATACAGCTCCAGTGGGCTTAGAATATATTACTCTGCTTACTCAGGCCTTTTAACCATTTAAACTGTTTAAAATTTAATTATTTAAAGTGCATTGTTTTATTGCTTTAATAAAGTTTTAAGGTTGTTTTTACTGTAATGATATTTCTGTGGCTTTAATTGCATTTCTGCCAGCCACCCTGACCTGTTAAGGAAATGGGCAGCATGCCAACATTTAAAATAAATAAATGTGCAAGAAATGTGGCTGGAGCCGATACCGTGCCTGAAGAATCTCACCCAAGAAAAGAAAATTTGTACATTTAAACGTTTCTGCAGTAAGAAAAGTAATCCTCCCTTTCAGACTGAGCTCAGGTGAAGGAAAGGAGGCTTGGCTTTAAATTCACCTGAAGGCGGGATGTCTAAAGATGCTGAATTTAAAGCTGGAGAAGCTTCCTGGATGCAAAGCAGGACGTCTTCAAAGGAAGTCCAGTGGGCGCTGGAAAAAAGGCCCCTTCCTCGCCTCCTGAGCTGGTCTTTGCCTCCTGCCTGGATCTCTCCAGATTCACCTTCAGGAGCTTCTCCGGCTTCCGTTCTCCAGGCAGATGCAAGATCTCCTGTGGTCTCACTTCAGCTGTTGGGGTCTGATAAGTAGCGCTTCCCCTCGACTCACATCGGGGGCTTTGGAGGGGATCCTGGTGCTCAGAGCCTGCAGGAGGCCAGGATCCAGCTGCGGAGGCTGCCCTCCAGGCCTTCTCTCCTTTCTCAGCTAGGCCGTCCCAAGGGTGATGAGGTGCCTCTGTCAAGAATGGAAGGGTCCTGGGTGGCTCTGGGTTGTGTCCTTGCAGACGTTCCCTGACCAAACTAGGTAACATCATCAGTGCTAGTCTTGTTGATGACACTAGCACTGGTGATGTTACTTAGTTAAGAGTAATGAAACCTCTGCAAGGAAACAACCAAGCTCGCGCCTTAATCCCGGTGTCAGCTACAAATATTCTCCTCTATTACCTATAGAATTGATTAAGAGTGGAGCTCAACTCAATAAAACATTCAGATAGTAAAAAGATGTGCGTTTCCTCAGGAGCCCCGTGCAGAAATGAACGAATGGCCGGGAGAAGCGGAAAGGGAAGGGGGCAAAATGAGAGAATCGGAATAATAATAATAATAATAGTTGGGGACCCCTGGACGGTTCCATGGTGCCTGGAAGTAGTTTCTGGCCTGCCTGGAGGCCTGTTGGTTGCTTGGTTGACAGGCAGCTGAAGACTTCATTTGAAGGGAGCCGCTTGGGGAGAAGGGGAGAAGGAAGGGCCTCCGAGCAGAGAGGGAAAACCGCCTCCCCTTCCTCAGGGAGAGGGAACAGCCTAAGACAACCAAGTGGAGATCTTGCGCAAGTCTCCGCAGTCTTCGGAAAGATTCCGAGCCAGTTCCTGGAATGGCACAACAGCGCCCCCTACAGCATCCAACTGAAAGGCTCAGTGAGTTTCTCCAAAGGGAAAATGGGCTCAGACCGTCCCAAATCTACAGGAAACTACCGATGGGAAAAAGTAGTCTGCACCTTTATCTTTTCATTAAAAAGTCAAGAGGAAAGTAGCCACTGAAATATATATATATTTTTAAATTTTCCGGCTCAGGCCAGGACCTTCTTTCAAGCTGTATGAACTCATGCAGAAATCCAAAAGCTGACTGGGAAAAAGGAGTTTGTTTGGCTAGTCCGTCTCTCTCATATTTGGACGTTTTCAGACGTGGACATCAACTCCCAGAGTGTCCCAGCCAGCCCTGCTGCCTGTTAAAGTAACCAAGGTTCAGAAACACTGAGCTAGACTGACCGTACCCTTTCCACTTAGAATTCTGTCTGCACAATTGTTGCTTTTCTACATTCCTCTAACACATACTTTCTTTTTCCTAAGGAGGGCATCCGTAGGAATCTGGCCTTCCCGTGGAATCCCTCCCCTGAATGCCTCCACAGAAAGTGTCTGCCTGGTGCACAGCTATCCGGGCTGAGTCAAGCAAGGACTAGGAAGGAGGCAAGGCGCCTGACTCCCTCTCCCTCTTTCAAAGCCCCCTCCTGCCTTGCCAGGGCTGGGGTGAAAGGAGGCTCAAGCTGCCTGTCCCAGCCGATTCTTGCCCAGAAGGGGCCCACCAAGAGGGCTTCCCAGGATCCCTCCCTCCAGGCAGCAGCACCCAGACATGAAAAGGAGTTTGTCCCCAGGAGGGAAGCCCCGTCTCATGAAAACGCGGAAGGGAAGACTGGAGTAACCAGCGCGCCCACCATCCCTGTCCTAATGTTCCCTTTATCTGTATTCATTTTTGTATTCAATTCAAACTTATACTTATATATATTACCTAATATGTAATTGACAAAATGAATGGATGGCTGGCTGGCTGGCTGGCTGGCTGGCTGGCTGGCTGGATGGATGGATGGATGGATGGATGGATGGACAGGTCTGTGTTACACCAGTGAGCAACAACAATATCAGAACAGCAGCAGTGACCACATTTCTATAATTTTTAATATCTTTAATATGTTTAATAATGCAAATTCTGTTCTATCCAGGGTCTACAACTCCACAAAGGGAAGAGCTGGGGAGATTATTGCCTACTTAACTTTTCAAAAGAGAACAAGTAGGAATACATTCTATTCATGGATACTATTAAAAGAGATGGCAAACAATCTTGGTATATAAGAATGCAAATATTTAGCAGATATAGGAATGTGCAAGATGTAGAAATGTAACTGAAATTCCCACAATTTTGACTGATGTAGGTTAGAACTGACCTACATCTATGGGGAAAATTGCTTTATATTCTGAAGATTCTTTCATCCCTGCCTAGCATGATTTCAATTAAAATGCTTCCTATGTGAATATTCTGATTATGTTCCATCCTCCATTGAAGTCACTCAGATGAGTTTGTTTTATCAGTATCTCTCACATGATGTAACATATTGTCATGTCTCTACCAGCATCTGACTCGGAGGTCAAAGAGGAACAGCTGGCAGAGAGCAGTGCAGGGGAGGCTGGAGCTGAGGAAGAACAGGCCCAGGCAGAATCCAGTGAGCTAGGGGTGGAGTCAGAGAAGGACAGCTCAGAGGAGGAACTGGGAACAGCGCCCCCACCTGATCCAAGGCAAAGATGCAGGGATAAATGGGCTCTGGAGAAAAGGCTACTCAGGAGCAAGTGAGGGAAGGAACGCAGCTGAGTTGGACCCTTTAAAAGCTAGCCAGGTGTAAGTAACAAGTGCTGGAGTCAAAGAGATGAATTTACCAAGTCCAGCGTCTCCGTGCTCTCGTCTTTTTAGGTAAGAAGTTCCTCAGCCAAGGTTTGCTTGGGATAAGCTCAATAACTTTTGGACTGTAACCAGAGTTTGTCTTGGCAATAATCTACCTTGTTTTGGGGAAATAAGCCAACTTTGAAAAAAAGAGAAGGCAAATGGGTTTTTACAATAAAGACTTTGTTTTCTATGTTCCTGCTTTTTTTTGTTCGGGGATTGCTTTGAACTGGGTCATCACACTGAACTATCCTCAGGACAGTAACAAAATGAACTGTACCAAAGGTTTGGGATAAATACCTGTCAACATCAAAATTTTAAAACAGATTTATGCATAAACTGAGTATACAGTGAGCCTGCTTGCTCCATAAAAACAAAGGAAAGGAGACTTGTTTACTAAGCAGGAGAATGAATGAAGAGGCTGTTCTGAGTATGTGAGATCATCTCCAATCTTACAGAACTACTCAACAATCAATATGAAACATTTAAGAGAAAATATTGTGCAATGCTGATCAACTATGGCATGGTCACATTAGATCACAATTCAATAACATAAAACTATATGAAAGTACGGGCTGATAGCCAAGTTGCTACTTTACGGGATGATATCAAATTACAAATGATAATTTCTTAAGAAAAACATGCTTTCAATCCTGAAGATCAAACTTTTCAGCCAGGTCATAATAAATTCAAGTTGCTGCTATCCAATCATCTATAGTCCTCCTTTCAATTCTTGCTTATCACAAGTAATTGATTTGCATTATTGGATTTTTCTTCCATCACTGTGGAAGAACAAGACTTTTTGAGATGCAAGATATAATATCTCAGCTCTAGGAGTTCTCAAAGGAGTTGTTGATCACCCTCTTCTGTTCTACATAATAATGGGCACTAGGTTGAAGCCATCTGAATTAGAACCTACTTTGACCTCCACTCAGATTTAGGATTGAAACTTTCCAATGGATGATATTTTACTGGAGATGAATGAGGATATGCAATCTCCCAGCAGCTCTTAATATAATGGAAATTTTGGTGAGCTATCACAAAGATAAAATAATAGAAATAACAGCTATAAAATGCACACAATGTCTTGTGATGTTCTGTATATGTGGAAATAAATGCTCATAAACCAAGTGTCATGATGCTCATTTTAGACAAATCATGTATGTTTATCTCATATTCAAGGAAGGCAATGGATTCAACAGCTTTTGCAATTAGAACAGGACATCATGAGTTTAAGTTTACACTTTTTGAGCATTCCTATTCTGATTCCCTTAAAAGGGGATATGGAATTAAAGGTTTGGGTTTTTTTCTAGCAGAATCCAGAGCTAAGTCTACAAGTAGACTTGTGCCATTTGTAGCTATGGGATACTTACTTTTCCATTGAGGAGTATGAGACCCAAGAGTGGTCTTGATACAGACCACTGATTTCTACAATCCTCAAAAATTATAGTGTTCATAAGGATGGACATCATCTGAAAGAAAGAAAAATATTTTTCTTCAGAAAAAAGTATATGTTGAAATATTTAATATGCTCATTATGCATCTTTGACCACAGCGTTGGAATTTTTATTTAGTATGAGGCTTAAAAAAAAACAAACCGGACGGCAAAGCTCTTCTGGAATATACAAAATATTAAAAGAGAGAATTCATAGATGAGGAATTGTAAAAAAAATGATTATTCCTAAATCAGTCAGTAATCATTTTCTGGTACGTACCTTTCAGATAAAATATTTTCACGGCCTATTAAGAGACACCGGATAAATTCTGGGCAGGATGCAACTAAAGATTTTGAAGGCACTTTTATCAGTGTCCATAATTTGCTTTGAAATTTTAAACACCGGCCTCCAAAATGGTGCAAAATAAACAAGCAAAGACGGCAGAACACTCACACTGACTGCACAGCACCCTTAGCAGAAACAGTAGATAATGCTTAATCAGGTTTAGAGTATTACACTTATAAAATCTGTCCATTAAACTGCAACACACTACTGTTATAAATAAAGCATCCAACCCAATATCAAGCACAAAGAAAATGGGGGAAAAACCTTAAATTATTTCTCCAAGGCCAAGAAGTAACAGTGAACTGACTCCCTAGAGAATTAACCACACTGCAAGCCAGACTGTAATAACTACCCAAGAATAAGTCAAAACAACATGTTTCACTAAATGAAAAGAGATATTCGGAGCCCTGCAAATCACTCAGAACAAGGAAATTATCAAAGACTACTTGAAACTTCAGCACAAAAACTACACTGTAGAATAAAAGCAAGGCTTCGCTTTATTGCTGCCAGTACATGTGGAGGGCAAGCCATTGTCCAGGCCCACAGCTTTTGTGTAAAAAAAAAAAAAAGTGACACAATGGATCGTGTATGAAATATGCTAAAATGCCTTTTCTCTATATACATACCCCAATATTAAAATAATTTTAATAATTTGCCTATGAGAAAATAAAGAGATTTGTACATTATTTTGATATTAAATCTACTGCAAAAGCTCAGATAAAAAATATAATTCTTGTTGATTTTATATTGTATGTCAATGCTCTGGCATTCCGTCTATTAATTCATCTATTGTGGTGATCTACCTGAAAAAACAACAACTGTGGGAACATCTCTGACTAATTCTAGCACAATTATCTTTAAATAGGATATCCCCCCCCAGCTTTAATTTGTTTAAATCAGCTCCTTATTTGGGGATGTAGACTAAACGGTCTCAGATTCTGGCTATATATAGGATATCTCTAGCTTTTTGGATTTCAACAACCTGTTTAGGACATTGTGACAAAAGGCCTCGTAGATTGTAGATTCTAGGGAAAGTAATTCCATTTTAGCTGCGGTGAAAATCTGAAAATGGAGAAGAAGCTGGGGGACGGGGGGCGGAAGAGAGAGAGAAAATGATGAATTCTTCTCCAGTAAGCAATTTCCTGAAGGGGGCAGCTGGTAGACCAGCTCCAGAAGTCCACTGCTTTAGCCAGCCACCTGAACTTCTCTCTGGGTTCACTCCATCCAGCTTTGCCCTTGTTGTTGTTAGTTGCGAAGTCGTGTCCAACCCATTGCGACCCCATGGAAAACATTCCTCCAGGCCTTCCTGTCCTTCACCATCCTCTGGAGTCTATTTAAGCTCACACCTACTGCTTCAGTGACTCCATCCAGCCATCCTGTTCTCTGCTGTCCTCTTCTTTTTTTGTCCTCAATCTTCCTTAGCATTAGGCTCTTCTCCAGTGAGTCCTTCCTTCTCATTAGGTGGTCAAAGTATTTGCGTTTCATCTTCAGGATCTGGCCTTCCAAAGAGCAGTCAGGGTTGATCTCCTTTAGGACTGACCGGTTTGATTGCCTTGCAGTCCAAGGGACTTGCAGAAGTCTTCTCCAGCACCAAAGTTCAAAGGCCTCAATTCTTTGGCGCTCAGCCTTTGTTATGGTCCAACTTTCATAGCCATACATTGCAACTGGGAAAACCATAGCCTTGACTATGCACACTTTTGTTGCTTTGCCCTAGATACTGCTAAGAACTTCAAGCTTCCTTTCCACTTGTTATAAACACTTTCAGCCAGTCCAGGTTACAAACTACTCTTAACCAGAGGCAGGAGAAACAAAACTAACCTGCTGACCTTTACATATTCTAGATATTGCTTTTAATTCCCACACAATGCACGTCACAAAGCCTTGAATCGTGACAATTTATATAGCGCCCTGTTGCCACCAGAACCATTGAAACTGGGAATAGTTAAGCTGCAAGGGACTCATTGGAATCATCATGCTTGTTTGAGGAGAAAGAAAGAATGTAAGAACACAAACAATATAAACCTCTTGGGATTTATGGGGGGAAAGTTACTTATTTTAGTTTCAATGGAACAAAGCTAATTCAACTGGGACCTGAAGATTTTCAGATGAAGAAACTTTAAGATTGTTTCTTCTATGATTACAATTTACCCTTTTAGCTGAAGTCTCATATAGCAAGATGATACTTTTCTCTCCACTGGTGGTTCACTGAAGAGTGCAAAGGGGTTTGTCTAGATCAGAAGTCTTCAAACTTGGCAGCTTTAAGACTTGTGGACTTCAGCTCCCAGAATTCTCCAACCAGCTATGCTTGAAGTTGAAGTCCAGAAATCTTAAAGCTGCCAAGTTTGAGTAGCCCTGGTCTAGATGACCTCAAAGATCTCTTCCAAATATATGGATCTATGTCTTTTTGCATGTTGTTGCTCATGCAAATCAAAATGACAAGTCTGCAAAGATCAACCTAAGGAAAGTTACTCGTGCTTACTTTTCAGCAAAAGTGGGAGAGATTAAGAACTTAACAATTGGACATTGTGGTTACCTCTGTCTGGACAGAGTATTGGCCAATTTCACTGCCTATTTGGAAAATTGGATGGTGGCTTCTTAAGATGGCTTCATGTCCAGCTGATCTTAGATAAGCAGGGTAAAGTTTGTCTCTGGTCTATAGAATTTAGAAGTTAGTGAAACAGAGCTTGTTTCTTCCTACAGTGTTTTTTCATTGTTATAGAATTTCAGGTCTAGGAAAGAATCTCCACCATTTTCAAAAGATGTTACAGGAAAAAGAGCAGGCAACAGTAGGCAAGGCATCAATGACTTGAATGGCTGCTTTATGAATAAAGCAGAATTCATAATCTTCAAAGTCTGCCATTGCTTTTTATATGTAATACTAGCATCCAACTGTTTACGAGATAAAATGCCCACTGTGATTGAAATGTTAAATGGTCCTGAATGAATATCTGATTTTGTGTATCAGTGTCTATCTTTGGCCAACTTTCTTAAGTGTCCAGTAATGTAGTTTGCTTTGAAAGAAATACACATATAAATTTAAGAGAGAACATCACACACAAGAATTGTTTTGCGCCCCTTTATTATGAACTTAATACTAAATGTGAATTCAAATATTGCTGGCCTGTGATTTTGACAGGCTGGATAACTAGCGAAGCTGAACTATAAACTGGGTTGTTGGTTTTTTTGCTCAGAGAAAATATTAAAAGCAACACAAGGTAGATGTTAAAAAAGAGAGACTTAGCCAAGTGCTGACCCATTTACTTAAGATGCCTGCCTCCAAAATAAAAGACTATATAATTGCTTACAAGACTGTGTTGGAGATAAAGCAGAAGGTTCACAAAAAGAAAATATGTATTTTACATAAATCATGTAAGCAAAGTATTTATATATTTTATTTGAAAACATCCCCAAGACTTAAACATAATAATAAAAATATTCAGAGTAAAATAAAAAGGCAGAGTAGAAATAAAAACAGGGTAGATTACTGCTATGGGTAAACTTACACATCATAGTAAGGGCAGAATAATTTGTCCAGCTGGCCTAAATTCATTTCTATTGGAATTAGATTGAATTTACCAAGCCTGAATCAGAAATCTGTTTTTAATGTTCTTTATAACTAATACTTTAAAAAAAAACAAGAAAGAAAAACAAAGTATTAAAGGATAAATGTAATTTTAGACTTTAGCTAAAAGCGAGTTTTTAAGAGTCAGGTTAGCATGGCTACCTGGAGTGTCAAAGGGATGCCCCCTCAGAGGGAAAGTGACAATCCAGATGTTGTAGCAGGCCATTGTTCCAAGTTCGTAATAGCATATAGGAACCTAATTAAATTGGAAACAAACCTGCAATTTCAGGAAAAATTGTAATCAATGGAGATTATGAACAAAATTTGGAAAAAAAATTAATGTTTTCTGTGTGTATGTACGTACAGGGTTAACATGGAACACTTTAAACCTGAGTTAGCACTCTGATTTTGTTGCTATAAAAGAGGAGGGGAAAAAGATGCCGTTGTACGTTGCTTTTCAATATATATACAAGATAAGGGAGCTAATAACAGAGCTTTCTTTTGCTCCACTTAGGCCTTGAAGAGGGAGAGCACATGCCATGTCTAATTTTGAGTGTAATATTTTATGAAAGTACCAACAAATTCAAAAAGATTCAGATGAAGGCAACAATGATAAAAGGTTTTGGAATAGTTCACAAGTCAAGAAAACCTGAAGGAAATGAAAAATCTGAATTTATTGCCTGTCTTTTTCATAGGTGAATGATCCAGAATTGAGCATTGCCCTCTGGATTGAACCCTGGTGAAAGGTAGGTCTCTTTACTCCAGAAAAAAGTTCAGTTTCTCTGGTAAAAGAGACTGAATGAAGCTTTGGATATGTGGGAGAATTGAAGCCAAACATGTCATTAGCAGTGTACTTTTTTATTGCAACCACGTAAATAATACTCCTAGTACACCCTATTAACACTACATTTTATAATCCTTCCAGACTAATCAGATTGCTGTATTTTTAATCACCGTGCACAGATATTCTCATTCCTATCCAGTGTGATAAAGTTGTAAAAGCATATCATGTGTCATCTTTCACAATTAGCAAAGAAGTTCAAGCTCTTCACCCAAATTATAACTAGCTGAAACAGAAATAAAAATAACATCTCCTGCAGTATGTATTCTCATGTACTGATAAAGCAAACCTCTGTCTCAGTAGCAGCCCATATTTTTGTTTCAAAAAAGTTTTATTGGTTTTTCAATTTTTCATATAGGATAGGGTAAATTGGGAAATTAAATATCTTT
>JANHFP010000761.1:143877-154838 GCA_032468135.1 Calamaria suluensis | reverse complement strand
GATCATAAGAACTTATTAGCACTACAATCAGTCAGGAGATTAACCCCGAAGCAGGTAAGGTGGGCTTTATATTTTAGCCGCTTTAAGTTTAATCTAAAATACGTGCCTGCTGGAAGAAACTTCCTAGCCGATGCCCTGTCGCGCATGCCTCAGTTTGAGTGTAAGAGGGATGATTTGGTTCAGGCACTCATCCCTACCCAGATCGGGTCAACTTCGGGAGAAAGAGTTGGAGGGGTTCTGGATCAGGACTTGTGGAGACAACTTAGTGACGAGTTTAAAACGGATATGTGGGCTAAAGCTAATATGACGGTTCTGACCCTGAGGAAGGGTGTACCATGGTATGGTACGAAGATTTATGTCCCCGAGGGGCTTAGGACATCGATTTTGCACAGGTGTCATGATAACAAAACGGCGGGCCATTTTGGGTATCTCAAGACACTGAATTTGGTGAGACGACAGTTCTGGTGGCCGGGGTTAAGAACAGCTGTGAAGAAATACGCCGCCAATTGCCATATATGTATTGTGGCCAAGCCTAAAACAGGGAAGCCATGGGGCTTATGTCAGTCGGTAGCTCATCCATCAAGGCCGTGGGAACAGATTAGTATGGACTTTGTTGTGGAATTGCCAGCTAGCAATGGGCACACGGTCATTTGGACCGTAGTAGATCTGTTCTCAAGGCAGGCCCATTTTGTCCCGTGCAAGGGACTGCCATCGGCTAAGCAGTTGGTTCGGTTGTTCATCCAAAATATCTATAGATTGCACGGAGTCCTGAAGAGAATTATATCAGACCGTGCAGTGCAATTTACGGCCCAATGGTGGAGGTTTTTTGTGAAGAGTATTGGGTCAACCCAGGGGTTGAGTTCGGCGTATCTCCCCAATACAAACGGGGCCGCTGAACGTGCCAATGCCGCAGTTGAACGGTTTTTACGGGCATGTGTATCATACCAACAAACCGATTGGGTCTCGTTGTTGCCGTTCGCAGAGGACGCGTATAACAACGCGGTGCATAGTAGCACCGGCTATGCCCCGTTTAAGGTAGTATCGGGGAGAGAGTTTGTGGCCGTTCTGGAGTTGGACATGGGTGAGGTTGATATGGTTGACTCGTTAACGTGGTCTAATAGCGTTAATGCATTGTGGCCTGAGGTTCAACGGCATCTGGAGGAGGCGTTGAACGTATATCGGGCTGGGGCTGATAAGAGTCGATTACAAGACCCTGATTTTAAGGTGGGGGACTTAGTATATGTTTCAACAAAATACATTAATCTACGGCGGTCCTGTAAGAAGTTGGGTCCCAAGTATTTAGGCCCTTTCAGGATCCAGGAGATAATTAATCCGGTGACCGTTAAGTTACAGTTGCCTAGGTCCCTAGGAAAGTTGCACCTGGTGTTTCATGCCAGCTTGCTGAAGCATCATACGCTGGGCCCGGTTGTCCCCTCGAAGCGGCCTGGTCTGGTGCAGGGAGAGCACTATGAGTTGGAACAAATACTTGACTCCAGGCTGCGGAGAGGTCGGGTGGAATATCTGTTAAAGTGGTTGGGTTTTCCAGAGTCTGAGGCGTCATGGGTGCGTAGCAGTGATTTGAAGGCGCCGTTACTGCAACGTCTGTATCACCGGAAGTGGCCTGATAAACCTGAAGCTAACCTAATTTAACATAATGTGTTTTCTCTTCTAGGAGGACCGTTAGTAAAAGGGGCCGCCTGTCGGGCCCGACAGAGGAATATCTTACCTGATGGACGAAACTATGATTACTGATGTGATTCACGGGTGTGGTATAGGGAGCCGGTCGCGTAGCACTGGGGGGAGGGTTTAGCTAACCGTTGGGAAGGTGTGTTTCGGAAGTCTGGGCTCTGATTGGTGGAGAGCTCTAGAGCATAAAGGTCGCTCCTGAAGCCAGTTGGTAGAGCTGGCTTCATTGTGGACTACGATCGTTCCGATTCAGTCTGTATGGCAAAATACCATTGAATAAAGGTTTGTTACTTTTGCAACCCAGCTTTTGTCTTTATTCATGACGGATTAGCCGACAGATTGGACAGACTGCTCTTCAGGAATGTATTTTACCTTCTACCCAAAGTGATCTGCTGTCCACTGAAATTGTGTAATATAAATACTCACAACTAGATCCATGAATCCAAGTATTTTTTTTAAAAGCCAAGTCCTGTTTAATTAGAAAGTAGCACTTTTTTCTTATCAAGTATACAAAAACTATATGTAAAAACCATCAATTAAACTCACCGTAAGTGCAAATCATCTTACTAGCTTCCCTGAAGAGGAGAATTCCATTAGGAGATGACACATCAAAATTTAAACGCTGAGATCTGAGGAAAAAAGCAGAAACATATCTTTATATAATCTGATGAAACAAGCACTTATAATGTATATCAATAGTAATTCAACTCCTGAATTATGAGAGCTATGCAACCAAAATGGAGCTATTTAGATTTCAGTAAGCTTGGTGAGGTTCTTTTGTTAGCAGAAGCAGAGAAAAATAACCAGTGAGACATCACAGAAGCAAAATGATAGGTATGTTTTGAGTTAAACTTGATTGTATGGACAAATGTTTGTCATTTCATCTAGTCTACTAGTCTCTAGTAAGACAAGAAGCTCTTCCAAAAGTATCCCAATAATATCTTTGATACCCTGTATCTACCCTATCCATTCTCTTCTCTCATAACCTCTCTTTTATCCTACCAAGCATAATCATTTTTCAAGTCAATCATTTATCACAACATATGGGCAAAATATGCAATTTGTGTATTATGGGAAGGAAATGATTGGGATGGGAAGGGAGCAGACAAGAGAATGGGGCATCTAGAAACGAAGACAATTAAAATCAACAAAAAGAATAGTGCCTATCTGTGTTTGCATTATCTTGCTACTGTGCTTTAATCCATTAAATGTCTTGGGAAGTTCACCAATGCACTAATTAATGTCCTCACACTATAATAAATGTCCATGTCTTCCTATTTTTTAAAAAAATAAGTTATCAGAATCAATAAGAAAAATCATCAATCTAAGCTTCCCCCCTTCTCTACAGATGTTTCAAATGTTTCAAAAACATGTAACCATATGCATTACACGTAAAAGTAAGAATTATGATTAAGATAGAAACAAATGTAGATGCTTGAATGACAGTAATTTTCATTATTCTACATACTTATTCAAATTAAGCCTAAATCTAAAGTTTATTCATCTTCCATAGTGAAAATATTCAACATTTGTATTCCCAATATTAGTGTAACTGCTGATCCCAACTTTTACAAATTTAATGGAATGTGCAACAAGCTTTTTATCCATAGATTCTCTGTGCAATCAATTTCTAGTCAGAACTTTTGTAGGTGTGAAGGAATAAGTGTATATGTTCCAGATTTTCTCTCAAATATATGTAACTGGAAACAAGACTAGTAGTCATGCTATTCTGTACTCATTCACTGATGGGAATGAATAGAGGAATCACTACATCAATTCAATTAAGTAACTGTTAAATAGCTTAATTAGCAAATATCAACTTTATGTCAGCATCATATAAATGTGATGGCATTTCTAATGTAAGAAAAGTTACTACAAAGAGATGCAATCTCCTTAATTATGTTTGGGGAAGGGTACAAGCTCCAAAAAAGGCTATAAGGTGCCACATTACTCTAAGTCTAAATGTTAATACTACTTGAACTGAATCTGAGTTTCATTACTCAACATTTGTGTACCCAGCAAACTGTTACCAGCATATATTTAGATTCCAGGGAAGATACAGCTCTTTTAAGTTTAAAAATAAATATAGTTTGAAGTGGGTGCTGAATGATGGAAATAAAGACAATATGTACTTCCCACAAGACAGGAAAAATGTTTCATATCAACCTTAATATATAAATTAGCTCCACAAGATTGATTGTGAAGCTTAGCAAGTAATACAGTTAGATTTCCTGCTTGGATATCATGGCAAAATGAATTAGAAACAATCACCTTGACAAAGTGACAAAAATCTGTCTCTTACATATAATGCCACATAGATAAGCAAACAAGTAAATAAAAATGTGGATCTCAAGGACTTACCACCTAGGAAAAAGTGACAAAATAAATAACATGAATGGGGACAGAACAGTGATAGTGATGAACAAAGAAAGATGTTGTTTATTTAGTTACAGAGAATAGAAATAACACTCGCTTCCTTTGGTGATGACGCTTTGAAAGCATTCATGGAACAGGTGAGTTCTGAATTGATTTGAAGGAAGTGAAGGAGCTGTGGCATTTTGGGAAATCAAAAAGAGAAGCATGTATAAGATTGCTTCAGGGAGCAGGATATCTTTGGACAGTTAAGAATAGTAGCGCTAGAGATATTAGGTGATGCCTCAAAATATACAAGTGGGGAGATACGTGCAGGGGAGGGAATATACAAGATTTTGAAGGAAGGACAAAAAGTTTGTTCAGGATCTAAGGATAAAGAGGAAACATATATAGGTGTCACTTAATAAGCAATGACAAAGACAAATGATATCAGGAGCAGAAGCTGAAACCTGAAGCATATTACTCTTAAGACACAACTCAATATAAATAACTAAGCAAAATGTTTAACTATTATGGTTACTTTCTGGAATGGAGCAACCATAAACTTAGTTATATTTTTTTATAAGTAACTCAAGGCAGAGAACATACCTAATGCTCCTTTGTTCTCCCATTTTCCACACAACAACCCTGTAAGGTGGGTTGGGCTAAGAGAGTGCAACTAGCCCAAAGTCACCCAGCTGGCATTCATAGCTAAGATGGGACAAGAACCCACTATCTCCTGACTACCAGGCCAGCACCTTAACCACACTAGACCAAACCACCTCTATTATTATTAACTTTATTTAGTTAATAATGAACATTCATTTTCTAAGACAGTAATTCGATTTAGACTGTTTGATAGGTTTTTTTTAGTCTTCTGTATGACAAATGGACTGGTTTCAAAATAAATTATTAGGAAGAAATAAACTTGTTTCAAAGTAGACAGAGCCTTACTCTCCATGTATTCCCTTGTTATTCCAGACATTTCCTAAATGAAGGAATGGGACAAAATATATTTTGTTTTAGATGGACAAATTAGAAAAATGTTCTTAAAATTCGAGAAATTCTGAGTTTTCTAACAGAGGCTAGAATTTTGTGATGCATAAGGAACACTTTATAATACTTTCTATTCTACAAAGTGCAAAATAGTAACACCTGGCAGATATAAATAATGGAAGCAACTTCATTTTATCATATTGCACAATTTAATACTCTGTAACATATTTCCACCATGTCAAAGTGTATTGTACTATGCATTTTAACCTGTAAAACTTAATGCTGTACACAACTCAAGAAAAAACAAACCCATCCCCAATGACGATGTCTAATGGGAACAATATAGACTTTCTGAATACCAATAAGTAAATTAATATAATGAATATGCAAAGTATTTCAATGAGCTTTCCTTCCATTAGAGACTTAATTCTTATACCTCTTTGTCTTGTTTGGATTTGTAAAGGTTTCTCTTGTACCTTTTTCCTTTATTCCTATGAATGAATGTATGTATGTATGTATGCATGTATGTGTATTTGCAAATATATTTGAATATATTTATATTCAATATATATACATATATACAGTACACACACACACACACACACACACACAGAGTTTTGGGAGAGGCTTAATATAGGTCAGTTAAAATCACCCAAAATTAAAGTCACCCAATCACCTTGCTCTTATTTAAAATGTGTTATATGTAAAACATACTCATTCAATGTTTAGTTTATAGAGTGAGTTGACTTAGAATATTTAGAATACTCTTTTCAATATTGACTGTGATTGGTCACCTGTTTGTGACAGTTAGCTCAACCATTTAAATGTAGAATTTCCTTTTTTTAAAAAAACAAACAAATATATTTGCAAATACACGTTTAGTTCACTGCAAGATTTTGAGTGCAAACTCAGTTATTCTATAATAAACGGTACACTCTCAGCCAAACCATTATGCAACACTTTAAAAATTGTCAGATATTAATTTAAAAGTTTGATTACTCAAATTTAGAAGAAGAAAAAAAGGAGGAGGGGGGGACCCAGCCACTGCACATATGAAGATAGGATAACTTGCTGGGTATTTCTGTAGGAATTATGCAGTAAATTGTCCATTGTTTTCTAATAATTGAATACTTTCTCAGAGCTAAAGTAGATTGGGCTCCCTTTGGATATACAGTAGTATATCCATTGTGTGTTAATATCTACCAAAGAGATTAGGCAATCCTGATTAGCTTACTATAGCAAATTATATCAGTCTTTTTCAACCTTGGCAACTTTAAAATGCCCTCGGACTCTCAGAATTCCCTAGTCAGCCAGAATTCTCCAGCCACTATTATATATTCATGGTAGTCAAGAGAAAGCATCTTTGCAAAGAGACCAGCAAGGTAGTTTATCTCCCATTTTGCTGGAGTTAGAACAGAAAAAAATCAGAAA
The DNA here is from genome assembly GCA_032468135.1 of Calamaria suluensis. Lineage (NCBI taxonomy): Eukaryota > Metazoa > Chordata > Lepidosauria > Squamata > Calamariidae > Calamaria > Calamaria suluensis. Next base: position 148,373 of record JANHFP010000761.1, on the reverse strand, counting down.
AGTACAGATAAAACCACAAATTTAATTTAAATCTCATCAAACTTAATCTGAATTAATTTGCATAGGATTGTGGTACATAAATGTTTTATGAATATATAGCTGTAAGTGAAGCTTTTCAACATTAGTTTGATTGCACAAAATCCCCACAAATGTGGTTTCTAGTAATACAAAATTTTGTTTTGAGGCAAATCCTGCAGTTGTTGACGTAGTTAAGAGAACTATCAATTAAATGGGAAGAACTGTACCTGTTTTGCATCATCTCAGTCATAAGCTTCAAGATTGGAGTTGTACATGCTGGCTCACGATACCAAAGTTCAACAGCTGTTTGAAGAATGGGAAGATATGATGGGTAGCTTTTTAAAGTTATGTTAAAGATTCAAAATAAATGACATGCATCAAGTACAGCTTAAAAGTTTAATAAAACACAGTTAAAATTGGGTCTTTTCTTTAGTATCTATACATTCATTAAAGCAAAGTCAAAATGCTTATAATACAAAGATGCAACATGCAAAGACAGACCTTGTTCTATAGTTGTATATCCATTAAGTTCTTACAAGTAAAATGTTCAGTTTTATTTTTATTTTTTAAAAAAAATTGCATCTCACACTTGCTATTGGAGGTGAAAGTTACATTTTATTCATATAGTCTAACTTCTCACCAAAGTACACCCCCAACATTTTAATGTAATAATAAACAATACTGTCTTCAAGTTTTATCAATAAAACTTAAGATGACAGTACTTTCAATACCCTTATATCATATGACAGAAGCCTACAAAAGAAGTGTTGCTATAACTTTTAATGTTATAACCACTGGTATGGTGCTACTAAATGAGAGATATCTATCAGAAAACAAGGTCAATGGCATATTTAGAAACATTGAGAGGAGAAAAAAAAAGATCATGGGAAATATCATTCTGCTCTGCTCTAGTTTGGTCAGGCGTCACTTGGATTATTGTGGTCAGTTCTGCTGGAAAAAAAAGAAGATATGGATAAACTGAAGCAAAGGCTAACAAGATGATGAAAGGATTGGAAACCAAGTCCTAAGAGGAGTGGTTAAAAGACCTAGCTTGAGAAGGTTGATAATGGACATAATAGTTGTCCTCAAATAACTGAAAGGCTGTCATATTGCAGAGGGCTGGAGATATTCTTATTTGCTCCTGAGAGCAAGACTAGAATTAATGGGATGGAATGTCGAAGACAGAGATATAGATTAGACATTAAGAAGAACTTTTTGACAGCAAGAACTATTGATTAGAGGAATAGAATACCACACAGAATGATTTCTTCCTTTCACTGGAGGTTTCAGAACAGAGCATGGAGAGTCATCTACTGGGGATAGTGTAGTGAATGCTGCATCATTCAAGGGTTGGCTTGGATGACCTCTCAGGAACCTTCTAATTCCATGAAGCAAAGAGAGGAGCTGAACTCCAAGGGGAGCAATATTCTAACAGATTCTTGCGATGTAGCTTTGCACAGACAGAGAAGGGTGTTTGCAAATCCAGGAAGAAAATGCATGAGATTTGCTTGAATCTCATTGAATCAAGAATGTCTTGGCTGAATTTACAATCTATGGTTAAGCCAGGATCTAAAAACAACAGTATAATGATAAGCCACAATGTGTGAATCCACACAATATACTAAGTCAAAAACAAACTATGAGTTACCATTGTGTGACCTACCTATTCTATAGCTCTCTGAAATACAGTAAAGTAGGATTTGCTCTGCTGTGACTACAACAAAAGCTGCACCTTGCTTAAGCTTCCTGAACACTTGGAAAGGCTATACAGTAGCAGAAATAAAGAAAAAGCACTTTGCACGAAATATTTATGCTTTCATACATGGAAAATGGTAGTGAGAGGTAGAAAAGAGTCAAGAGACTGACAGATTATCTTTTGTGTAATTAAAAGTAAGTTTTACCAATTCCACCAATCACAGTGCTTTTGTAAATGGATGTTGAGTCTCATTCTGCCATGTTTCCTATATGTTGCCTGAACTTTCAGAATTTAAGAAAGTGAATTGTTTGTAGCAAAGCATTTAAATTTACAGCACTGGCTGAAATTGTGGAACTCCACTTTTTTTTTAGTAGTACCATAAAATTATATATCAATGGAAAGATAATTTAACCAACAATGTAATGCATTAACTTTTAGGAAGGATTTGCTATTAAAATATCAGTTACAGTATAAAGAAGAAAAGTGAAACATGTAGAAAAAATGAGGTATACAAAAATTATCACGTCAGCTAATACTTAGTTGAGTAACCTTTAGCAAGAATTACGGCTTTACATCTTCCCATGGAGTGAACCAAGTTCTGCAGCTGTTATAATGTGAAACCAAGATTGAAAGATTGCTTCTATTAACTGGGTTTTATTGCTGGGTCGCTTCTGACTAACAAGTTTCTTTAGTAGCCCAATTTTCAATTGGCTTAAGGTCTGGGCTATTCCCTGGCCATTCCAGCAGTGGAATATGATTATCTTGAAACTCACCCCTCCCAAAACAGTGGTGTTATTAGCCATCAAACCTCAAAAATGCACTTTGCCCAAAAGGTTTCCATACATTTGGCCACTACTGTAACTAAAGCCTCAAAAGATGTGCAACTTATTAAATGAAATATGGAACTATAAAATTATGGAAAAATATCTCAGTCACTGCATTCTAATTTTTAGTTTCAGTTGTACATGTTTTTATTACAAAAAATAATGCTTCTATATGTTTAGGCATGCTCCATACAGCCCATCTACCCTATTGACTAACCAAAATAAAACTTCTGAACTGGAAACCCTGAATCAGACAGTTTGACATATCAGTAATTCAGGAGAAATGTATGACTTTCATATTTATATTTTTAATTCTTTATTTTATTTTCCTTTTCATAGAGGAATATACCAAGCCAAATCTATAGCTTACTATTAGAAACGCCTTTTACATATTCTGAGATATTTTAATAAAGCTTTATGAGAGATCAAATTTGTTACAACTTTGTAACAGATTTTTTTTTATTATTACACATATTTGCTCTTCATCCTTTGCCCAGAGGGAGAAACTATAAATCTTTTCTCAACTGAATGAACACCATTTATCATATTCATTTTCTTGTCAATACAATTATGAAAAGCCTTTGGCCTTTTTCCAAGGAGTCTGATTTGTTATGGAAACCCAATTAGTATAAGCAAGCCTGCTACAAACAATTCCATTTTGCAGGATAACGTTAATGTTCTTCTTCCTCAGCCAGATACTTCTAAATATAAAAAGAACCCTTCCATATATGTAATGATTCCAAGGTCAAAGATCAAGTAAGAAATATTATGGATTCTGCTCATTTTTGCCATCTAGTGGACAAAAGTCACATTCAGAGCTGTTTAGCTGAACTGAAAATTCAAGGGAGATACAAGTGTTTCTATAAGGTTTTCTTAAAGTTTCTTATAAACATTTATTCAACTGAGACAGCAATAGTAAGAACACTGTTTAGTAGAACAGCTGGACATATTTTACTGTTTTGTATTAATTTTGCTGTTAAATAATTGTTCTATATTATTTAAATTTTTGTTTATGTATTTGTATCTAAATAAAGCTTTTGCAATAGCTTTAAAATAAAATAATCTTAGTAAAGAAAGGAGGCCTTATTTTAAAGAGTTTTTATACATGTGAGAATGAAAACCTACTCCCAAATATTGTCTAAGATGATTTCAAATAAAGTCAAAATGGATTCTTTAAAGTTCTCTGTAAATGTGAAGTCCAGATGGATGAATCCTAATATAAGCTCTCTTGATTTCATTAAAGCCCAGTTAGAAGATTCTAAGGAGATGTATAGCCTCCTTTTTCTTGAAAATAATATGCACTCACTAATATTAGTAATCAAGTTACAGAAATTGCTACTTTGGCTCTTAAACAGAAATGATAATCCAACATTGGTAGGATATATTGGTAGGATAGGATATAAACAAATAATTCCCTCAACACGGTCAAACTACTAAGTCTACATTTCTATTAATCTTCTCATCATTCCCATCACCTTACACTTATGACTGTAACTTTGTTGCTTGTATCCTTATGATTGTATCCTAACATGACTTGATTGCTTATTTGTACCCTATGACTATTGTACCTTATGATTCTTGATGAATGCATATTCTCTTTTATGTACACTGAGAGTGTATGCACCAAGACAAATTCCTTGTGTGTCCAATCATACTTGGCCAATAAAAAATTCTATTCTATTCTTTCTATATAATTCAATTTTTGCTTTCTATTAAAATAAAACAGAGAACACAATCAAAATCTGCAAGTTTTGCTAACCTAAATCATTTATGATGTAATATGAGACTGCATAGCATCAAATGAAATCAATGCGTCTAAGCATGATTCCTGCAATAAGTATAGGAAAATTAAGTGTACAACAGGATAACCTATACATACTTTAACTGAGCAGAGACATATTCACATCGTAAATTAAAGGGCCATAGAATTATTAAAGCACTGCAGGGTTTCAAAACAT
>JANHFP010000761.1:119432-140254 GCA_032468135.1 Calamaria suluensis | reverse complement strand
TTAAATTTTAAACAGATGTTTTAAAGCCATAACTATATTTAATTGATATTTTAATTTTTGTAAATGTATGTTTTAATGTTTGTGGCTGTGCACCGCCCCGAGTCCGCGAGGAGAGGGGCGGTATATAAATTTAATAAATTAAAATTTAATAAATTAATAGGCCTGGTCATTGTGCCCGGGATTGTCCTATCCTGCCTTTGACACCTAGGAGGGAGGTGTCCTCTGATAAACCTCCAAAAGACCAAAGAGGGGACAGATCCCAGGGCCTTTCACATAGGTTGAAAAGAAAAGTGGAATAGAATCAGGAGAAAGAAAACGAGAAAGGAAGGGAATGGTACGATGGTAGGAATAGTGATGACGGGTCGGATGACTATATGGTAAGTGGGGAAGTGTCTCCCTTCTTGATACCAGTAGAAATCCAAGGTGGGGATCATGATGGTTATTGGGTGGGAGCCCTCACTCTGTTGGATACGGGGTGTCCCCATTGTATCATTAGTAAACGATTGGTACAGACATTAGGAATTCCTGTGCATACACTGAGGCATCCAATTCATTTTGAACAAATGGATGGCTCCCTGTTGGATGGGGGTCCTGCTATTCATGTGACTGGATTAATGAACCTGAAGATAGGTCATCATGTTGAGTGTCTTCGGTTCATCATAGTGGACAGGATTATGGAACCAATAGTGTTAGGCCTCTCATGGATAGATAAGTGGAAACCAAATATTTGGTGGGAGGATGATTTTAGGAAACAGCGTATTCAATCTTGGGTGGTAGAAAAATTGTCTCGAGTAATTGATCAGAATAGAGCACTGGTGGCAACCGGTGGGATTAGCGATTGGGGTGAGGATAGGGTATTGATTCCTCCTCAATATAATGACTTACTTAGTGTATTTAGTGAAACAGCTGGGGATGTCCTCCCACCCCATTGACCGCATGATTGTGCGATCGAGCTTAAACCCGGTGCTATTTTACCAAAACTGAGAATGTACTCCATGACAGATCTGGAATGAGACAAACTAAGGAGGTACATTGACATCAATCTAGCCCAAGGGTATCAATCTAGCCCAAGGGTATATCCGCCCTAGTAATTAGAACAGAAACAAAATCAGATGATTGAATACAAAGTGCTCCTTCAGAAGTAGTAATGGATAATGGCATCGCTTGGGTGAATGGACGAATATATATCCCTGCCTTATTAAGGAACTACATATTAGAGCGATGTCATAATGGTAAGGTGGCGGGCCATTTTGGATTCTTAAAAACGTTGCATCTGGTTCGCTGGTGGCCAAAAATGAGTCATGAAATAGAGCAATATGTTCGTCGACGTACTATATGTGCTACTACTAAGTCTCATACTGATAAGCCATGGGTTTTTTTACAAACAGTGTCTAGTCCTACCTTTCCATGGGAAGAGGTGGGAATGGACTTTATTGTTGATTTGCCTGTGAGTAACGGTTGTAATGTCATCTGAACTGTTGTGGACCTGTTTTCAAAACAGGCCCACTTCATTCCCTGTCATGGTCTGCCTTCTGCCCGAAAATTGGTAGAACTATATTTAACCCATATTTACAGATTGCATGGAGTACCTCGACAAATAGTGTCAGATCGGGGTGTGCAATTTACTGCTACCTTTTGGTCTCAATTTCTAAAGGAGATAGGGTCGTCACAGGCGCTAAGTTCAGCGTACCATTCATGCAATGCGGCATAGCTGAGCGTACCAACACAATGATTGAAAGATACATTCGATCATACATCTCGTATCAGCAAAATGACTGGGTTAAGTTAATCCCCTTTGTGGAAATGGCTTATAATAACGCCGTCCACAATAGCACTGGATATACTCCATTCAAGGTGGTATATGGTAGAGATATGGTGGCCATCCCCGAGGTGTCTTATAAGAAAGAGAAGGAACCTTGTGCTCCAGAAGATTGGTTAAAACAGATGCAGGATCCTTGGCCTATAGTAAAACAGTCTTTAGAAAAAGCTTCTGTAGATTACAAGACACAATCTAATAAACATCGAACCAAGGAATTCGAAGTAAAGGTTGGAGATAAAGTATATCTCTCTACCAAGTATATTAAATTGTATAGGGCTAGCCGGAAATTATCACCTACCTATATTGGTTCATTTCAGGTACTAAAGATGATCAATCCCGTATCGGTAAAATTGAAATTGCCTAGATCTTTACGGAAGTTACATCCGGTTTTTCATATCAGTTTGTTAAAGCCAGCACTTGGTTTAAGAACATTTCCAGAGCCTCAACCTATTCAAGGGGATCATTATGAGGTTGAGGATGTTATTGACTCCAAGAGGAGGAGGGGGTCATCTATATTATCTGGTGAGGTGGAAAGGGTTTCCTGCATCTGAAACTTCCTGGGTTCATATGCGGGATATGAATGCTCCTCGGCTGATACGTCATTTTCATCAACATTATCCTCATAAACCTGGGCTGCGTTTGATATCACGATAAAATAATGCTGTGTGTATGTTTCGACTTTTTATTTTTCTCTGTTTTGTTTCCTTCTTTTCCTCAGGCAGAGCCCTGGTGAAGGGGGGCTGTCTGTCAAGACCCCTTCTTGACAGCAGTGAAGATGAGCTAGTTGTGAAGACAGAGTAGTCACATAACTGTGGTGAAGCGTTGGGTGAGGGCACTTTAAGATGTTGGGGTAGATTGCCGCCGGTTGAATGTTTACTTTTTTTGTGGGAAAGAGCCGGGTTTGGAAAATCATGGTTTAGAGGAAGTCCTGTGGCCAATTTATTTATTATTTATTTATTTCATTCATATACCGCCCCTCTCCATGGACTAAGGGCGGTTTACAGCCATTTGAAAACAGGAAATGATACAACACATTACCATTAAAATCTAAAAAAAAACAAATATTGGATGACTAATTCAATTTAAAAATTTCAAAATATTTAAAATTTAAAATATTTAAAAGTTTAAGCAACCTCTAACTTCCCCACTGAATCCCTCCCAGGCTGGCCTGGCAGAAGAGGTAAGTTTTTAATTCCCAATGGAATGACTTTAAGTCGGGAAGTCTACGCAGTGCTGGTGGAAGTTCATTCCAGAGGGTTGGAGCCCCCAGAGAGAAGGCCCTCTTCCTTGGGGTCGCCAGACGGCACATGGCGGCCATTGGGACCATTATCAGGGCCTTTCTGTGGGGCCGTACTGGTCACTGGGAGGTATTTGGCAGGAGGCGGTCTTGCATGTACCTTGGTCCAATGCCATGGGTCGCTTTAAATATCATCACCAGGACCTTAAAGTGAACCCGGAAGACAACCAGGAGCCAATGCAGCTCGCGCAGGAGAGGGGTCACCCGAGAAAACCTCGGGCCTCCCATAATCACCCACGCGGCTGCACCAATTGGAGTCTCCAGGTACTCCCCAAAGGGAGTCCCATGTAGAGAGCATTACAGTAGTACAGGCGGGAGATGACCAAGGCATGTGTGACTGTGCTGGGTTGGATGGGTTGAGTCCTAGCCTGTTTCCCCTCATCCAGACCCGTATGGCTTCTACGCACCAGGACATCACCTCAACAGCATCATTGGGGTGGTCTGGTGTGGAGATGTATAATTGTGTGTCATCTGCGTACAAATGACACTTCGCACCAAACCCATGGATGATCTCACCCAGCGGCTTCACATAGATGTTGAACAAGAGGGGCGATAGGACCGACCGCTGTGGCACCCCATAAGCTAGGGGCCTAGGGGCCGATCTCTGCCCTCCAGTCAACACCAGTTGCGAACGGCTGGATAGGAAGGACGTGAACGACCCCCAACCCCTCCAGCCATTGCAACAGGATACCATGGTCGATGGTATCAAAAGCTGCTGAGAGATCTAATAGGACTAGGATAGAGGAATAACCCCTATCGTGAGCCCTCCAGAGATCATCTACCAATGCTGTTTCGGTGCTGTGCCCGGGCCTGAAGCCGGATTGAAACGGGTCTAGATATGATGCTTCCTCCAGGTGTCGTGGGAGCTGTCGTACCACCACTGTCTCCACCACCTATAGAATAGACCAACATATAGTTTTTCCAGAGTCAGATTACAGTACAGTTCTTTAGGACTAGATTTTTAAGGGGCCATCAACATAAGCCTTGTTTATGAAAACACTCCTTCAAAAAAGGGAAACAATTGAATGTGTTACTTTAATATTTTCAAAAACATTGGGCAAATGCCCTGCCTTATTCCTGCTATTCAAGTAACACTTCAAAGAGCTTTTCTTCAAATGACTGTATTTTTAAAAATCCAGTGAAGGCCTACTCTTTCTAAAAGATCTTTCTGATCTTTTCCAAAATTCAAGTATAACAATATATATAATTTCCAGAACAAAAATCCCATTTCAACTAGTTTCTGCCTCTTTGAAGCCAAATATTTCATAAGACCAAAGAACTCCAGCATGTATTTGGGCAAATCAACTGACATGATTACAGAGAAAGAACAACTTTTAATACATATGAACTAAGGTAGCTGCCCTAATCTCCATGTATATAGTGAAGACTAGGAAGATATGCGTACAGATTATATGCTCTGCTCTCCCTCCACAAGCAATATCTATTACTGTATCATGATCAGACTTTCACTAGCTTAAAGCTATGAATTAATCCCTTTCATGTGAGAAACTCCTGACAATATTTGATATATGAGAAAAACTGAAATCATATTCCAATGGATTATTTAGCTGTTTATAAAAGCAAATAAAATAAACATATGGAACATTGTTACCCAAAGTTAAAATAATGGAAAAAAAATAATAACAACTGAACTATGGCATTCTCACTATCCAGAAAGTCCTGCTTACTTTATATTGTAATAAAATTGCTGAATGATTATACAAATATTTGCTGAGAGCAAACAATATCCTAAAAGTAGGGATATAAATGTAGTTATTTACAGTAGCCAAAACGTATTTAAGGACCAAAAAAAACATTTATTAGCCTATGGCAGACTTTTAAAAATGGCTCTAGGTTCTTATAACTGAATTAATATAAAAGAATAGTTTCAAGATGGCATTGCCTGAAGAAAAAAAATTAAAACAGGCCTTTGGTATTCATATTAGCAACTGGGTTTTCATGAAATGTGATATATAAAGAAGAATGGGACAATAGAACTTGCATTCAGGTTCCTTATTTTATATCAATGGTCCCCAACCATTATGGCTCCATGGACTGGCGGTGGCAGGGGATGGTTTTGTGCGTGCAACCTAGAACCTGTGCATACACAAATGAAGCTTTGTGTGCTCACCTACCACTTGCATGGCCCAGTTCCCAACAGGCTGTGGACCAGTCAGGCCAGGGACCCGTTTTATATTCTGCCATCTTATGTGACCTAGGACGGGTACCTGATCTATAGTTACTCCTGATTTTGGAACAATCTTTTTCACCACCCCCGATATATGACAGGCCCCAACTCTGCTTACTTTTAGGAAACAGACCTGGCTTTTCCCCCAGGCATTAGGGACCAGTTGAGTGGAGCCCCCTTTTGTTTGTTTTGTTATGGCTTTGTTATATTTTATATTTATACATGTTTTTAATTTTATGTGCGGGTGGAGTTTCTTATTTTGTTGTTGTTGCTATATGCCACCTAGACAGATTGTTTGCATGGGCAGTCTTATAAATCCAGTAAATAAATAAATAAATAAATAAATTTCCTTCCCTATATAGGAAACACCCTATATTTTTTGCTCACCTTATTATTATAACCACATTATGGTTATAATGCATCCCAGGAATGGGATCCATTTTAGTAGTACACCTTAATAATCCAAAAGATGTGCTTCAAGTCTGAACATGGAAAAACGTGCAAACACATTTTTTGGTAACCAAACTTATGCACATTTTCATTTTCAAATGAAACTTTCATATTTTACAACTAATTGTAAAGAAAAAGAGCACTATTCTTTAAATTACACTTCTGGGGCTATGTAAAAGGCAATCTCTTGATTTTCAAAACTCTAGTTTCATGGCTTCCTCTGAAGAAGCTTGGCAGCTCAAAATGTGATAAATAAGAGGTTTTTCAGAGATAGGACATCAATAGAACATGAAATTTCTGTATATAGCAACAGTCTATGTCAGTCTAACTTGCTAGCTAGACAAGATACCATTCAACACCCCAAAACAGGATTTTTTAATGGAAACGTCTGATAGACTTTTAAGTATAGTAGTACTTCTGGGTGCAGCTATAATATTACCTTCATAATTCTGCTCTATAATAACAGCCAAGAAAAAGGTGAGGGGTCATAGTGCTTTGTCTTTAGAATTAAGATGGCTGTCTTCTTCATCCTTACAGCAGACTCTTAATTCTACAGACACGTCTTAATAACCTCTAAATAGTTCCAACAAAAGAGCCATGTCAGAGGAATGAGCAGGCCCCAAGGTGTTTCAACTGGAGTGTTTTCATCTGCCTTTATTGCACTATCCCTCTCCAGAATTAAGGCAATAACCTGTGATAAATTATTCAGGAACTGCTACAGGGATCAAAGCAAAATCATTCTGTTAAAGTGCTGTTTGCAACATTTGGCACTTAGTGTGAAAACTTTTAATGTGTGCAAGCTGAAATCAAGGATTTTAAATAATTCAACAGCTTTGAGTTTGGGTGAACCAGCTATAAATAGCACAATGCTATTTAACAACTCTTCTTCCTCAGACACATTGTTTTACTTGTTCTTTCAAATTAATCACATCATAAATAATATCAGAATACACTGACATTAAATAGAGAAAGTCAGTATACTACTGAGCAGAATTTCCAGGTCCAATCTAGGGGATTAAGAGAATATAGTTGAGGAAAATAGGCTATCCTTTTGGAACATGAGTTTTCCCATCCCAGCTAATGCTATGGCATGAAAATTTTGAATTTTGTTATCATGTTCTGGAAAATAAAACTGAACATATGCTTTATCAACCCTATTGCCAATTACAGATGTAGTTCAAGAATGAAAAGCTATCTTGCCTCAATTATATTTCAACTACACATTTCAGATGTATAAAAGTCAATTAGAAAACACTATTAGAAGCCACAAATTAAATGAATTTGGCAGTCACAGGCCATTTTCTAAGTGATATTTTAGCAATGTCACCTTCCTGCAAACATGAATGCTAAACATTTTACTCAAGAACAGAACAGATTATTTTTATTTTCATCCCTTACAAAACAGAGTACCTGAAAGCACTTTGCACATATTATTTATTCATTAAGATCTAAAAAAACACCAAACAAAAAAACAAGCAAAAACACTCCCTTAACCTAATAAAATATGTTTAAAAGATTTTAGCAGGAAAGTTGACTTTATGATAAAGCACCAAATCTCGTTCTTTAGCAGTGGCTTAGAGCATGAAGTTTGCCTTTATACAAATTAGACAGATGGTGCTTACAGTAGAATTTACTAAAGGTCTGTCACAACAAATGCAGCCAAGCTGCATATTTAATCACTGCAGAACCTTGTCTACCTGCAGCTGCCAACTGCTAATCCAATTTCCCTGATAAATGTGGCAAGAGACACGATCAGCAATAAAGAGCATCTAACTCCATTTTCCTGCAGGGCGTCTTTTGATGAACATTTAGGACGGAAGCAAGGAGTGCACTGTGTGGCCCGGCTTGTGGCAGCTGCATGCATTCTGAAGGCATAGTTCTCAGGTTACTCACTTAATTCTGCCACTATCATTATGTTGCTATTGATCTCAGTAGCTCTTGTCTACACAGCATTACTCTAGATGGAGCTGAATCAGGCAGTTATCATGCATCAAAGTTGCTCAAAAGCCTGGAGATTTCCCCTTAATTACTTGTGATTTTATTTGCAAATACTGTTAAAGTGTAATCAAAGCAATCACTTTCTAGGGTCATTAAGAACTTGCTAGTTTAGGGATATAACACTGGAACTCCATTAAAAACACAACAGCATCCCCAGTAAGAATGCTCCTGAGTCAAGTAAGACAGTACATGAGCACTGTGTTTTCGATACTGATAAAGTCTGCAAGTAACCACAAATTGCAATCTTTCATCAGGATTATGTAAATCCCAAATTTTAAATGACACTGTAGACCAAATAATGAAATAGAGCCCATATGATATTTGTATCTAATGAGGTTTACCCAAATCTGCTTTCCAAATCAGGTACATTTGCTCACCATATATATACATTGAACTATCTTATTTTTAAACAGCACACATACACTGAGTAGGTGGGCTAATGGTGGTTGTAATCCAACATCTAACATTAAGCCTGGGAAGAGCCTTAAACTGGTCTACCAATTTAAGAGTAAATGCTTATGGCAATGCTTATTTTAGAATCAAAGATGAATAATGGTAATATTAATTTACAAAAGTATCTAGAGAATCTGATGAACATATTTCATATACTTTTCTCAAACAACTGCTAACCAAATCACCAGTTTTATCATGATTTAACACATATTGATATTCTAATAATTTATGGTCACATTCTTATAAACTTTTCAAGAAATTATAAGGTTTGAGAGAAGGGGATGCTTCTGCCAACTCTTCTGTTGTGGATCCAACATAACTGGGAAATTTTCATCCAATTTCCAACCTTCATTTATAAGGAAGGTCGTTCAGGCAGTGATTAGGCTACAATTCCATATGGCTCTCAAAAAAGTGTTATTTGTGGATTCAGGCCTGGCTATAACAGACAGCACTTGGTCGCACTTGTTGATGATTTATGAACAAGATGGAGATAGTGCATCCAACCTGGTCCTCCTCAATCTCTCAGTGACTTTTTTTGATACCACTCGTCATGGATCCTTCTGATCCATGGAGTGAGAGTTGAGGGTGAAAGACAGTGTTATGTATCTCCTGCCTTTATTATTATTTGCAGAGTGTTGGGAGAGGCCATCTGATAGCAGGGAGTGAAGTATAATTAGTATCCTGATAGTTGTATATCTTTGCTCCTGGACATGTAAGTGATATTGTCAACAATACTTCTCAGTGCCTGGAAGAACAAGCTTGGGCTCAACTTTAGCAAGATTGAGCAACTGTGAGTTTTGAGCCCACCTTGTCTGAGAAATGGAAACTTTCCATCTTTGCTTTTGGAGGTGGACACTCCTCTGCTCAGGCCTGGTATGCAATCTGGGGGTCATATTGGGCCTCTGAATCCTGCACCATGGGCAAGGGATAGCTGTGTCCATGGATCATTTGCACAACTCTGTCTAATGCACCAATTGTGTATGAACCTAGACCAGGAGGCTTGCTTGTTATTAGTCATGCTATAGTTACCTCTTGGCTGAACTACTGCAATGGACTCTACATGACTGTCCTTGAAAACCTCCAGGAAGCTGCAATTGATCCAGAAAGCAGTAGCACAGATAGTCATGGGTGCTTATCAGTACATCCATGTAGCATCTCATCAGTACATCCATGTAGCATCTCACTGATCTGCTACCCTGGCTTCAAGGCACAATGAAAGGTGCTGGTTATCATTTATAAAGGCCTACATGGTGTAAGACTAGTTATTGTGGGGTATATTTTTTCTGTTTCTGCCCATCCCACATATTCCAACAGAGTGGGCATGCTCCAGATACCTTCTGTAAAATAATATCATCTGATGGAACATAGGAAGCACCCCTTCTCTGTGATGGTTCTCTTCATCTACATTTGACTTACTGCAACCCAATCGGGAAGCCCCGGGTGTTCCCTCAGGCATGGGGGTAAGAAGAGCATGGATGAGATTAGATGAGAAGAATTCATCCAATGAACTGGAGGTATGTTGTGTATTTGGTTGAATTTTAATTGCTGTAGGAAAGCCAGTTTGGTCCAGTGATCAAACAGCACTAGGCCAGAAAACCAGAGATCATGAGTTCATGTCCTGTGTTGGCCACAAAAGCTGATGACTTTAGGCCAGTGACTCACTCTCAGCCCAACCCACCTCACAGGGTGGCTGTTGTGGGGAAAATGGGAGGAGGAAAGTTGGATATGTTCGCCACCTTCAGTTATTTGTAAAAATAATGATGATGGAATACAAATAAAAATAAAACAAAGATACAATTCTGTTTATATGGGTGTATGCTGTCTGGAGCAGCAGTTTTTAAAAAGTTATGTAGCCACATAAATCAAATCAAATCTAATCTAATCAAGCAAGCTTTGGGCTTTTTTCTAGTACTTTTTTTCTAGTATGTCCATAAATTCACCAGATGTGTTTGATACTATGCCCTATCACACTGCAAACAAGAAAGATACTTCAGTCAGGATATGCTGCAATATTATTTGCAGTTGTAGTTGTAGTTGTAGTAGTAGTAGTAGTAGTAGTAGTAGTAGTAGTAGCAGCAGCAGCAGCAGCAGCAGCAGCAAACTCCCCAGTGACTATGTTTCTAGAACTTCATAGCTGCTATTTTTGGAAGGGAAGATATCCCATATGGCTTTTTCCTTTTCACTTCTCCAAACTAGCTTGCTTCCCCTTACAAGTACTGAACTGAGATTCAATTGCTTCTGTATGGCAGCTTCCATACAATAAGGGAATGGCAGTGGTGTCTTCTTGTCCTCTTTCTCAAGCAGCAAAGTGTCTTGGCTTTGTCCCAGTAACATTTTTTAGCTTCCCTTAAATTTCCTACAGCTAGCAAAGTGAAGTGGAGAACTCTTTGAATAAGTAGCCCAGAAATTCTCTGAATCTGTAGAATTAATACATAGCTCTCTGAATTGGGGCTTATGTTCTCTTGAAATGTATCAGACAAGGAAAAATAGCAATGATGCTACAGTCTCCCATCACACTTTAAAATGCTAAAGAAAAAATACTGATAGAGCTTCTAGGAATATTACACTACATATCTGAAATAGCCACTCTAGAGTGCATGGTTAACTGTTTGTTCATAATACAAGAATGCAATTTATTTAATGTAATGCTATGCTAATGTGTTCTGTTCCTGATAATGCAGCTTCCACTTAGCAAGTCTTTTCTCCCCTTAAAATATACTGTTGTTTTGACACAAACAGCTTGCTACACTTAAGGATTTTACTAATAAAACATAATGTTGTGCTAGATAATATGACTGTTGCCACAGCTGAACTGACTTGTCAAATCAATCCTAATATGGCTCCCACAGGCACATAAAAACCTTATTTAGCTATCAGTTATCCTAATCACTTTGTTGGGTTTAAGAATGTAATACTTCAAGACCAGTTCCTATTTATACATATATGCCCAGCCATTTAATAAACTCTTGATTTATATATTAAATTCTTGTTTAGAAGATATATTCTAAGCATACAATGTTTTTAGCTTGTATATGTCTGGGTCCTGTATAAATCTACTCACACCCAGCTGTAATATGTAAATTAAACAGACAGATGAGCGCACAAGCACCCAAGTATTTAATATGCAAGAGACAAAATTACACAAGGAAAGGATGCTAAACATTTATTTTAGATCTTGTTCAAAAGCAGTTATCAGCAGGGAGAACTAAATACACTGTAGACTACAGGACTACAAGTAAAAATACCAGTCATATGTCTGGCTCCTATTTAGTAAGGAAAAGTATAATGCGACATCATGGTTTAAACCTTGTCTACTTGTTGCTAAAAAGGAAGTGAAGGGAATAAATCAACTGCATAATGTCATATATGTCTCTTATTAAATATAATGGAGAGAATGGAGCTCGTGATATTTTCATCCGTAGTGCCATCTTTAATTTCATCTCTTTATGAATAAAGTTCTTGAGCAAAAAAAAAAAATCCCCAATGGAACCCTATTCTCTCTACTGGATGGCAAAGCCTTTACTCTTCTCTTTGGGAAATCAACACAGACTAGTGATTAGTTATGTTTGCTGTGGCCCCTTTAATCATTCAACAACTTGTCTTGCCCAAGCTACAAGGCATGTGTCAAGTCAAGATGAGAGCCAGAGGCATGGTAAGTAAAGGGAAAGAAGCTACTGCTCTCTGATCTTCTATTGTGCCCTGTCAATGCTTTGCAAGGCTCTTAAAATGTACATTTCAGACCTTCCACTTTCCATGGGGAGTGTAGCATCATCACACCTTAAAGTCCAGCAGTTACAGAATATTCTTATGGAATATCTGCTTTTAAAAGACAGTGTTCCATAAATATAGGCAAGGAGAAGAAAAATTCAACAATGTAGCCAAAACTGTTCATATAGATGTCAAACGGAGAATAGAATTATTCATAACTCACTTCCACTGAATTCAATGGGATTTAAATGTGATTAATTTTACATATTTTAAACCACTATTTATTATGATGAGCAAGATTTCTCCTTCTGCTCCAAGTGTAACCTACCTTTGCTTCCTCTTGCTTAAAGCTATTGTTAAATATCTGGGCTAAGGTTTCAAATGAAACTGTCAGGGGAAGCATGAAGTTTTCAAACTCATCCTCATCTTCTCCTGCAAGAAAAGGAGGGGAGAGGACACAACTATAAACACAAATATTATTAAATAATTTGACATAGTAGCTATCATGTGAATAAACAAAAAACTTTGGGTTAAGCAAAGCTACACCTGAAATATTCTTAAATCTGGTGACTTCTTTTAATAAACACATGGACTGACAAAGTAGCCACCAGCAATTATTCTGCAGCCTGTTGCTATACTTCTTTGCTCTTTGTTATTTTAAGGAATTGGTCTGAATCCTACTCAGGTGCTTGGCTTTAAGGAACTTTGAAACACCACCTGCACTTAAATGAATATCCTTATTTTTTTATAGATCACCTCTGTCAACAAAGATCATAGTTAAAGGGAATTGTGAAGCTATCACATCCATGAAGTTATTTCAGGGGCATCACACTCACAGCCTGTGGGCTTGATGCATCATGTGCTGGCTCCGTCCCCTCCCAGTTTAGCAAAAGGGGGAAAAAGTCCCCTGATATGTCACGTGATGCTGCCATGACGACGCGAGTTTGGCACCCCTGATACTTAGTAAATATGTAATTAGAGTTTAGCCTTCTTTTACACTGAAAACATTTCTTCAGTTAACCCTACTGGCTAGCTAGCATATTGTCTACTGCCAATCCATGTCAAGCTAATGTAGCTGAAACTATAGCATATATGATTCAAAGAACATATGAACATCCTATAGTTAGAGGTTTCACTGATGCTCAATATTCTTTAGGGACAAATCGCAAAGGAAAGTGATGTTCAAAATAGTCCCATAAAGACTCATACAGTATATAATATTGAAATATCTCAATAAGGGGGGGAAGAGACAGAAAAAAAGTGGGAAAGTTGGAAAGGAACTTTGATCTGGGCAGTTTAGAAAAAACTGTCATTTTGCCTGGATAATGTCCTTTTTGTTCTCACTATGAATATGAGCTGCCCTCTTCAAGTTGTCTCCAAAAATCACTAATATGTCAAACATTGTTAATATAGCACCTCTGGATTACATACACGATCCTCCTCCAAAATAAGAATTAATTAGGATAAGAAATACTATAATGATGATTGGTATGGAAAATAGAGCAATGCCTGGAGAGATAGAGGTGGAATGACAAGAATCAATCAATCAATCAAACAAACAAACAAACAAAGCTTTTCACTTTGTAACTCTGGTATCCTAGGGTATCATTTATCTTATTATTTATTTTTTATTTAAGAGATTGATAAAGCTGCCCACCTTATGACACTGGGCAGCTCACAAACAATGAAATAAAATAAAAACACCAAAACATCTATACCACCAACTGTCACAGATCCCCACAACCCGCTCCCCACTATACATTTTCTGAGCTATAGCCACCCCAATGCTTTCAGAAAAGCCAGGTATTCATGGGTTTATTTTTTTATTTTTTTTGGGGGGGGGGAGGTCTAGACGAATAGGAGACACATACACAAATGATATCAGGGAAGGGTGTTCATATTTATATACCATTGACAGGAATAACACAAACGACTTAGTTTTTTCAGAGTATTTTCCTTGCATTCAGAAATAAAATGGTATTACTGTAACATCTTTTGAAGTCTGTCAAAATTTATGGTGATCTGTCACTTTTGGTGATCAATAAAACTTTAATAATTAATTTTGAAATAACGAACTGAGTACCCTGTTTTCCCTAAAATAAGACATCCCCTGATAATAAGCCCAATTGGGCTTTTGAGTGCATGGCAATAAGGCCAAGCACTTATTTCAGAGTTCAAAAAAATATAAGACAGGGTCTTATTTTTGGGAAAACACTATAATAATGAACTTATTAAGAAAGAACAAGAAATTTGGAACACATAAACAAACTATTCTGATCTAAACTGCATTGATACAAATCTATTATAAATGCACGGAGTTTAGAAAACTACACACAAATATGATTTTTGAGAAGACTGGATTTTTATAATTGGATTTTATTTGCCCTATTCACTTAATGGCTGCACTACTAAACTGTTATAGTTTTTTTAAAAAAAAAAAAAAAGCTTTCTGATCAATCCTTACATTTACATTTACAATCCTTACATAGCATACTGACATCACTATTTGTGCATTTCCCATCCACCACACATTTATGATCATTGCAGCACCCATGATCACATGATCACCACTAATATGCTTCACAGCTGGCTTGTGACAAGCAGAGGTCATAGAGAAGGCAAAAGTAAAATCTTAAGTTGCGGACATGGGATGCTTTGCTTATCGACTGCAACACTTTATTTAACAATCAAAGGGAAAGTGGGGTTATAATAGCAATAGCACTTAGACTTATATGCCACTTTACAGTGCTTTACAGCCCTCACTAAGCAGTTTACAGAGTCAGCATATTGGCCCCAACAATCTGGGTCCTCATTTTACCCACCTCGGATGGATGGAAGGTTGAGTCAGCCTTCAGGTGTTGAGAATCAAACTCCTGGCTTGAACAGCCTGCAGTACTGCATTCTAACCACAGTGCCAATTGTGATTGCTAAAAAAGGACTAACTGTACAAAAACCTCTTAACAATCTTTCTAATTATGGGACAGGGATTATGATCCTAAGAAGTCCATAAAGGGGGCATGCATAAGTGCACCAACATCCCTACCGTCCTTGTCCTACTGTCCTCATTTATCTGTATTTACTTCCTTTATTTATGTTTATACCTATACCTGCTATCTTGTACATGTTTGGCAAATAAATAAATAAATAATCTGAATCTTTGCAATCTAGATTCAGTAGGTCTGCTATATATATAGTCTTTTCTAAGAGACGACACCAGGATTTTATTTTGAAATACTTCAGGCTGTATTTAGGCTTGCACCCCTAATTGTGTAAGTTGTTTATCTAATGTAATGTGGCATAGCTGAAATTACTCAAGTATGAATGGTGTTATTACTATATATACTGTATAATTTGGGTAGTTAAATATAGTGTCAAAAGTCAACCAAATAATGAAGCAACACATTGAAAACAAAATTCATATCAAAATCCTGCAGATGGGTCAGAGGCGAAATTAAATAAGGAACCAGGAAGGTATTTTGGACCCGATAGAGGTGGCATGTGAATCTTATCAGGATGAACGAAGCCATGGGATTTTCTAGAAATCCACAGTTGAGCTGAATAACTATCCAGCAAATTAGAGAAATAGAGGTGGCATTCTTTGTTGAACGATGTAAGCTGATGTAATGGAATGAAGATGGTTTCTTAAGTAGCCTGGTCCAATGCCATGTAAGGCTTTAACCAACACCCTGAAATGAACCTGAAAGCAAATTGGCATCCAAATGCATCTCACAGAGCAAAGGGTGCCCAAAATTGCCCTCTCAACTTATTATCGAATCCACACAGATTCTATGTAGGACAAATGTTGCACAAGAGAATTAATAGACAAAAGTTTGTGTCAGGCAGGAAAGTTATGCTGTGAACCTTGTCAGTTAAAGAGTTGCAACTGCCCTGATCTGGAAGAAGAGCTATCTCTGCCACTGCTCCTCCTTCGTTGAATATCTCCCCCCTGATGAAATAAGAAGGGTCCCCATGTGCCTGGCCTTCTGGAAAGGAGTGAAAACATGGCTTTGCCCCCTCGCATGGCGAACTCAAAAGGAGTACACAGCAATGAGATTGATTAGTGCCCTGAAAACCCTCCCTTCATCTTTTAATTAATTTTTAAAATCACTCTTACCTCTTTTTTAAAATTTTTAAAGTTTTTATAATGTTTTAATGTTTAATATTATAGTGTACACCACCTAGAGTCCCTCTGCGAAAGATGAAAGTTCCAAAATATAACAAACAAATCCTGACAGGTATTAACATGACAGATGATTATCTAAATCATATTAAGAAGAATATGACATAAAGTGTATGTGTATATACATCCAAATGCATGCCAGGCTTTTTGAAAATGGCAATACCATATAGATTTTTTTCAATATTTGCATTCTGATCTTTTCCTTGTCAATAAGGCATCGAAGGTTTTAGATTCTTTAAGCACATTAGAATTAGGGGATAGATACAAATGAGACACCTGCAGGACAGGTGATGACAGTATAAATAACCAAGCTGCTACCCCTTTCCCTGCAAAGCAAGAAACAGGAACATAATGTTAACACCCAGAGGTTCTACTCTTATCTCTCTATACATACTTGGATCCAGATACTATTGCAGTGTATGTCATTCTTGAAGTTACTGATTCAGGAAATTAGTCACAAATAAATACTCTGATCCTCCTATTCACAGTCTCTGTAATTATTACAGTCTCTGTAATATACATAATGGTAGAAGTGTCCAAAAGGTCTTGTGCAAGGAACAGCTATGTTTGGGTACACACTGCATGGATTAAAACACAGTTTGAACTATGATATGTCCAGAGGTTTAGCCAAACTTCCAAGCCATAATTTATTTATTTATTTAATTAATTAATTAATTTTGTCTGATTTTTATACCGCCCCATCTCCGCAGACTTGGGGTGGTTTACAACAGACACCACAGTTACAAATTCAAAATTTAAATTTAAAATCTTTAAAATAAATCAATTTAAAATTCCCTCATGGTCACCCCAGGCTGGCCTGCCAGAAGAGCCAGATAATGGATCTGCTCTCCTAATAATGGATGTCACATGAAGGTAGACAGCTGGATTCATAGTGATACTCAATATGTTACCAAAGTACCACTGGTAGAATATCTTTGCTAACTTTAACACAGCTATTAAAGGTTCAAACCATTTAGGAAGCATTTAATTAAATTGCTGGAGGTGGGAGATGGGATGCAATATCTCATCCGTTAGAAGGTGATAAAGCATTAAGGACAAGAAGTCAAATATTTCCCAACAGTAGAAAGCAAGTAGTATATGAAACAGTAGTTGTGGTCAGTTGGTTTTGGTTGCAAATATTTCAAATACCTATCATTTTCAACAATAGGTTTTGCTCACTACAGTGTTGTTTTTATTTCGCAGTTGTAAGTCTCTCCTGGGCTTGAAAGCAGGGAGAACCATACAAGAGTGTTCCAGTTAGGCTGAATAATGAGGGATCATATTTGCCCTCATAAAGATCCAGATCTAAGAATCCTGTGAGAGGTATATATTATTTTGACAGATGGCAGGGAGCAAAGCAAGGCTGACATGGTCAGCAAGAGACTATCTCTATACAATTAGTCTTGTCTATGGTTATTTTTGACAGGATTCCACTGAGCAGAAAGATGGTGGCAACAGACTGAGACACGGAGTCCTTCAGGCAAAAGAAACTATCAACAGTTCTTGATACAAACAGTCCAATGGTTGTGACACCATCATGTCTGATAAAATTAACATGGACTCAGAAAATCTAGATGTACCCTTCATTGAGTGACATGGTATTCCCTGCAGAGCTAGTGCTAGACAATCACATGTAGGTAGACTAGGACTGTTCAGAGATTCCACTGAAATGACTGGGAGGAGAAAATCGGAGGAAGGGATCATAGTTACAATGATAAAACATTTTTCACTTCCTCAACCCAGCTGCACTTCTTAATCATTTTATACATTGGTATTCAGAATACCGAACCCAGAGTATTAAGGTACTTACCTTACATTTGCAGATAGGCTACAAGGTTTCTTTGGCTATTGTGCACTGCAAGTTTCAAAACTGAACAGTCTTAATGCTTTTTCCCAGAGAATTCACGTGGGACGACTACCTGTACTCTCCTGTTTAGGGAAGTGCTTGGTAGTGAAGGCATGACTTAACTACATGTTCTTTTTCCAAGATAAGATATGTTGCTATTTATTTATTTTATACACAGAGATACACAGAGGACGATACCCAACAGAGGAAGATGTTTATTTCCATACCGTGGTTACTTTAAAAATGAAGCTTTTACAGCCATATAATCTTTAGCTCACTTATGGAAAATGAATGAATAAAATGAATGAATGAATGACGCTATGAGTCTACTTAAAATATATTAAGGAGTCACAGATTAAAGAGAAAGATTCCAAATGTGTAACCGCTGGTAGTTGGGGGAAAAAGCCTCAAGAAATTCAAATAATCTAATTAGAGATTAATGCAATGCTATACTAAATTCTTGGTAAGAATTTGAGCTTATCTAGAATTTTCTTTTTTTTTTCAGTGATGAAAATGGAATGTGACAAGTACAAAATATAGCTCTAGAAAGTTCTGAACAATATACACAGAGAATGTGCATGTATGTTATAAAGAGATGAGTGTATTGAGATAAGCTGCAACAAGAAGATGCATTTGAATATTCTGATACTTGCTTTAGGACTTAATACTATACCCTTTATGAATGCACATCCTCAAACCTCAAAAATTGCTCTCTTTATACATAATCTAAGTTATTAGATTTCAACATAATTTTTTCAGAATTATCTAGCATGCATTATTTGGGATGAAAGAAATACCACTGATGCTAAGAATTAATTATTAAGAACATTGTGAAGAAACATGTGCAATATTAGAAAAAAAAAGATGAACACATTCTTACCTAAATCTACCATGAGGAGACGTGTAAGAGCAGTATAGAAGATTGTTCTACATCTAAGATCGGTCAAACCATAATTATCATTGACACCCAAGAATGGAAAGTGTTTACTCTGGTGGTAAAGAACAGACAACAAAATAAATTTATTCACAATTTAAAATTAGCAATTTTAAAAAATATTAAAACAAACTAAAAAGGCCTACCGTATGATTTTGTAGCATGAACTTCACAGCATCTATTTTCACAAGCTTTTTTAAAAGGATATAAGTATTTCTTGTTAAGGAAAATAACACAGTCCAATTAATTTGTTAATATCACACACATTTAAAATTCTGACTGACAGCCAACAACAAACAAAAGTTAACAACATAAATGGATATACGTATTGTGTATATAGATAACATTGGGAAAAGTGAGACAGAGATAATCTTCCATGGCCTTTGGAAATTAAAAAGCAAATATACATTCATCTTGGAGAAGGTAAATCCATTTCTAGATCATGGAGAAACACAAGCTATTTGAGCTTTCCTATAGTCACCAAGAATCAAACTCAATGTGAAGATGATTTTATCAATTTTACCACAGTTGGCATCATTACTGGGAAATAGTTCAAAATCATTACTTATTATCCATACTAATAAACATTAACAATCTTAAAAATGAAAAACCTTACTTTTTGGAAATATTTTTGGACAATGTAATTCATCCAAGCACTCATCAAATTTGCAAATGAGACCAAGCTTTGGGGGGGGGGAGAGAGAGACTGCTTACACTTTAGAAGAGAGACAGACCTGAACACTGGGTCCTATCCAATAAGATGCAGTCCATTGGTGAAAACAAATCAGGTTTTTCACTTATGCAGGAAAAATACAGATTATAAAAATACAAATACAGATTAAAAATTGGCAGTACTCAATAGTAGTACTTGTGAAAGGGATCTGCAAGCCCTGGTGTATCAAAATTTAAGTATGAGCCAGCAGTATACTGCAGCTGCCAAAAAACCCAATGCAGTCCTTGGCTGCATCAATAAAGGGATAGCCTCAAGATCCTGATAGTCCTTCTCTAGGCTGCTCTAGTAAAGCCACACTTGGGATATTGTGTCCAGTTCTGGTCATCACAATACAAAAAAAGATGAGCCCCTAGAAAGAGGACAGAGCAACAAAGATGATAAGAGGTCTGGACTTCCGGTTGCAACCTTGGCGAGAACAGCTGGAAAATAGCAAGCTCTGCTGACCCCTGTGAAAATCCAGCTGGTAACTGCTGCCAGGAGACCCTTTGGGGTCACTGCTGTATTGTAGGGATGGTGAAGGAAGGAGAGGCACTTCGCTGACCATGAGCAATCAGCAAATTCCTCGTTATGTCCAAAGTAAGAACAGCAGCAGGCCCAGCTGCCATTTCTGGCAGTCAGAAAGCTGGGAAAATTGGGAACCAAGATTGCGCAGGAGTGGTGCATGGACAGAACATTGAAATTGGGTCAGATATTTACCAACTTTTACTTTAATGACTTGCAATAACAATAAGATTATGAAAAGAAAACTTCTAAGCTTAAAATAGCAGCAAATTGTCACAAGAAGGAGAAAAAAACACCTGTAAATCAAAAGGCAAAAAAGAGAAGCTATAAAACTATAGCTATAGCCCAAGAGAAGCTATAAAACACAGACAGCATGGAAAAAAGCCCAAATAATCTGAAAGCTACTTTAGGGATAATTTGTTTATTTGAATTTCTTTCTTTCTTTCTTTCTTTTTTTCAACAAACATATCATTGCGTGAACAGCAGGAAACCACACTCGTTTTTTAGTACCAATAAAACAATATACTTCATATTTGGTACATTTAATAATAATAATAGCCATATTTTGTTACTTTATAATCTTTCTTTACTTGTTTAATATTTAATATATTATTTTATGCCAATCTCCATATTCTTGATATCGTTCCATTTATTTATTTATTTCAATTTATATACCACCCCATCTCCGGGGACTCGAGGCAGTTAACAGCAAATT
>JANHFP010000761.1:93264-112622 GCA_032468135.1 Calamaria suluensis | reverse complement strand
TTATACCGCCCCTCTCCATGCGGACTCGGGGCGGTTTACAGCCAAATCAATTTAAAACCCACCAAAGACAAAAATTATACAAGAAAGACAATATTTTAAACATGTTTTATGCATCAAAAAGGTTAACTAAATGACTAATGTTAAACATCTCTCTACATTAAGACTGTAAAATTTCAATTCAAATTCAATTTCCCTTTTTAACTGTCTTGTTTCAGATATCATGTATAATACACAATTAAAAGGATATCCAACAGAAAGATCATTTAAAAACTGAAGTGTTCTTGAAATCACAGGCTCACATGTCCCCCAATATTTAAGGTTTGTAACACTAAAATATTAAAAAGAAAATGTTTACAAAGATATATTCTAATGAAATATAAGTATATGTATATTAATATATATAAAACTCTATACAAAATGAAGTCTGCAGCATGATAGGTGCAAACGATTGCTTACATAAAAATCCTGGAGGCTGCTATACTTTTTAAAAATTTGTTTCTCCTCTTCTCTTTTAATGTGAAGCTTATCATACATAGTTTTAATTAATGCAATTACTAAATTGGAAGACAAAATATAATATTTTTCTACTTTTGCAACATATTTAAAGGAAAGTTTAAAGTAAAATTTAAAATTATATATAAAACAAAAATATGAAAAATAGCAATTTTTCAAATTTCAATTAAATGAAGTAACAGAACACTGTTAACCAGTTATAGTGAGGATTAGACTGGGAGATAATATGGATTGCATACACATGCAATATGAAATTGAAAATTTAAAGATTAATATTTACCATTGACATGCATTGAATTTAATATTTAAATCATACATTCTGGCAACAAAAACAATTGTATACAATAACTCAGACATAAACTCACATTTTTGACATAAATGTTTCTAAAACTTGATTGTCATCAGTTATTCCCAAGACTTCAGACATTCGAGCATAAACCTGAAAGAAAAATAAAGAGTGGCATTTCAGTAACATGCTATGGATTTTAAAATATTTATTTATTTATATATTTATATTAAAATATATTTAATATAAATTTATATATTTATTTATAAATTTATATATTTATTTTAAAATATATTGATTTCTACTTGGGATTTAAAGACTGAAGATCTAGACCAACAATACTTTAGTCTCTGCTCCTAACTCTTATTCTCTAGTTTGTTACATTAGGAAATAAAAATAATGTTTTATTTCCAAGAAGCTGGTTCTAATTATTAGTAAATTGGAAAAGATCGACAATGACCATAAACATTGTGTAAATTAATTTTCTACACATTTGTAGTCAAAGCAATTCAATGAGATCTGTTCTCTGATGAATATGCATAAGATTACAGCTTTAATTCTTTAAATTTATGTGTTGCTGGAATGGAACTGTATTTTTCTTCTTCTAAAATATTAATTGCAGGCCCTTTAATTTCTTGTCTTCCTTCCAGAATAATAGAGTTGGAAGGGACCTTGAAGGTCTTCTAGTCCAATCCCCTGCTCAGGGAGGAAACACTACACAATTTCAGACAAATGGTTCTCCAATCTCTTCTTTAAAATTTGCAGTGTTGGAGCATTCACAATTTTTGGAGGCAATTCATCCCACTGTTTAATTGTTTTCACTGTCAGGAAATTTCACTGTCAGGAAATTTCTCCTTAGGTTGCTTCTCTCCTTGATTAGTTTCCATCCATTGCTTCTTATCCTGCTTTCAGCTGCTTTGGTAAATAGGTTGGCCCCTTCCATATTCTATATTGATAGGATGTATCTATCACTGCAAATTTAAAATATTCAACTAGTAGCCAACTTTAGTTGTAAAGTTGTGGTTTGTTCTTCAATGATTACATTAATTATTTCAGCAATTATCTTAAGAGGTATTTTTAAGACTTTGCGTACACAAGAGTGGGTTTTTTTTTGCACAAGGTGCTTTGCCTTTACTATATGATTTACTCTGAAAAAACAGAATTTCCAGTGCAGAATACATTTAGACAAGATGACAATGAGTTTTATCCAGTGCAATTGAGATACTTGGTGTGAATAATGGTAGGTGAGAATATCCTTGAGAAACAGGAGAAGAGGTACAGCCTAGACCAGTGATGGCAAATCTGTGGCATGCGGAGTCATACTGGTGGGCACGCCAGCACAGCTGGGGTGCACATTTGCACACAGGCCAGCTGATTTTTGGGCCTTTTGGGAGCACTGGAAGGCTGGAAAAAAGCTGTTTCTCGCCTCTGGAGAACCTCCAGGGTGGTGGGAAAGGCACATTTTTTGTTCTCCGCTGCCTTCAGGGCTTCTCTAGGAGTCTGAGGAGGGCAAAAACGGGCTCCCCCCCGCCCCCTGAGGCCAAAACTGACTTCCGGTGGCGCTGGGCCATCATGTGCCAAAAGCGTGTGGGGTTGCGCGTGCATGCATGGGGGGTGCGCATGTGTGGGGGCAGAGCGCATAGGATTATGGGTGTTGACACACAGGCGACTGCCCTGTCCTCCCCCCACTTTTGGCACGTGATGGCAAAAAGGTTAGCCATCACTGGCCTAGACAAATATATCTCAGCCCACAGAAGGAATGGGGGTGTGAAAAGCATCCCTCCTTGGTTCTTTGGAAGGGAGAAGTGCTTTCAGACTTGCAAGATTCTGTTACTACAACCTTACAATAAAGCTAGTATTAGTACTTATGTATGGTACTTCTTATCTGGACTATTTTGAAGGGCTGACAGTATGGTTAGAATTTCAACAATAAAATGCCCGTGGTATAATTTTATATAATAAATAATAATTGAATCATGGCTAAAATGATATAAACAAACTGATTTAAATAAATATATCATGATATAAATAAACTGATTTAAATAAAGATATAGGGGCACACTTAAAACTCAACCATTTCCTGAAGGCTAACAAGGTAGGTCCAAGATTATGAGCGGGCAGGGTGTTTCATAGCATCAGGAGTGCCAGAGAAAAACATTCATAAGTGTCTACCTCTAGTAATAAATAGGTCGAAACGGAGTTCAGAAGACAGTCTTGCAGATACCTTGGTACCAAGCTAAGCTATTTAAAGACCAAAACTAGTATTTTTAATTAGAAATGGAAACAGGAAGCTAGTGCAGGGCCCAGAGCATATTTATTTATTTATTTATTTATGTATTTATGTATGTATGTATGTATGTATGTATGTCAGCAAGTGCCCGGTAATAACCAGACCTCTGCCTTTTGGAATAATTGATCCTTTTACATGCAGCCCAATGAAAAACTCATCACTATAGTAGGACAAAGTAGTTATGAAGGCATGGGCATGTATAACCAAGTAGTACAGTATAAAGTGATCAAAGAAATGGTTAAGTATTTGAAAATTACTGGTAATTTTGAAATTTAAAACTATGAGTCATGAAGATCAAATGAAAAAGTTTATTTTATTTTCATTTTATCAATTACATATTAGGTAAGCATGAATTGAATACAAAAATGAATAAATGAATAAAGACAACATTAGGACAGGAATGGTAGGCACACTGGTGCTCTTATGCACGCCCCTTACAGACCTCTTAGCAATGGGGTGAGTTCAACAGTAGACAGTCTACTGTCTACTGTTGGGTTAAAGTTTTGGGGGGTTTGGGATGAGACCACAGAGTCAGGTAGTGCATTCCAGGCATTGACCACTCTGTTGCTGAAGTCCTATTTTCTGCAATCACGTTTGGAGCAGTTCACTTTAAGTTTGTATCTATTGTGTGCTCTTGTATTGTTATCTTAAGTCAGCTATCTCCCCAACTGTATCATTCTGCAAAATATCTATCACTTGTGCAGAAATTACAATTTCATTTACAGTAACAGATCTGTTTGTTCAGGCATGTTCAGAACCATAATTTCACTGCAACAGACAGTCATTCATTCAAACATTGGTTCCTTAGTGTTTTCATATACGATTCCCAGCGGCAAAGAAGAAGATACCACAAAGGTAGCATTTCACTAGTAAAATATAGTCTTTATTCTCTTTATTCTTAGTAATACATGCTTTTATTTCACCCTTTGCAACATATGTAACTAGATACTTGCATGTGCAAAATGATTAATTAACAAACCAACAATAAACATGCATAGAACAAGTGGTCTGGGGTGGTTTCATACACAGAGGGAAATGTGTGTAACTGGTAAAGATAAAGAAAGCTGTTTTGACCAAGATATGGACTGAAAGAGTTGTTTGAGGCAAAAATGATTTCAGGGTATGGGTTAACAGTGAAAGAAAACCCAAGGGCAGCAACAGTTGAAGGGCAAGAGAACAGAGAAAACATTGGGAAGGTCAGGATGCAGGTGGGCCAATGGGATACATTGCCCAGCCCATGGTCAACATCTGGGGCGGGGGAGAGGAAAGGTTTGTGAGCTAGTAGGAATTGCCACATTGGAATATCAGTAGCAGTAACAGGCAGGTAGGCCAACAAGGCAAAGCATTAGTAAAATTGGAAAGGTATGTTGGCCTGAAGGAAGAGAAAGGGCAACACATGCCTGGACTTCTCCTAACCGGTCTGTCAAATGATTTCAGGACCATAGCAGTTTTGTTTCTGCCAAATGAAAGCTGTTCAAGGATAGAAGAACAAACCACAACTTTACAACTAAAGTTGGCTACTAGTTGAATATTTTAAATTTGCAGTGATAGATTTATTTACCCATTTAATTAAGCCTTGTACCCCTTGATGACCGATCTTGAATCAAGAGAGGAGGTACAAGGCAGGGAGGGGGTTTAAGTTTAAATTTAAATTCTGGGTTTTTAAGTTAGAAATTATTTTGATTTTAAAATACACTGTAATAACTATTTAAATTCTTGTAAACCGCCCCGAGTCTTAGGAGATGGGGCGGTATATAAATCTAAACAATAAAATAAATAAATAAAAATAAAAATAAAATAAATAGTTCAACAGAACATTGGGTAGGCTATGTATTTGTTTCAGACTTGAAATAAAAACATATACCTCTATTTGCAACTTTAAGGGAGAAAGGAAAGAAAAAAGAGAGAATGGGTTATGCTGTATTTTGTTCTGCCACCATTTAAAATTCAGACAGTTTAAAACATTGGTAGAAATGTCAAACAAGAGAACACTACTTTAATTAACAGTTATCCTTGTGGCTTCCACTACTCCTTTTTTCATGCTTTAGCTTTGATTTCTATTATCCAATCAAGATCTGTGTCAACCCTTATCCCTAGAGATGTCCTTTGCCTGCTACAATTTGACAGTTAAACCTGAGTGCTAAACAGGATCATTACCTCTTAAACCTATTTATCTGAACCACTGAATAAGTTAATTGAAAAGCTCATTAAACAACAACAATCTGATTTGTTTTCACTGGTGGCAAACTCATTTTAAGCAGCAGAATGGGTAACATACTTAAACAATATGTTCTCGGAAAGAGAAGTTTCTTAAATTAGGATAGTTGAAAATGACCATATATACTACAAGTTATGTGGTATTGCATAGAACTTTATTACATTTATTTTTTCCTATAGATAATGAGTCATTTGAAGTAGGGCTGGTCATTTTATGGTTCTGAAGGTTCTATTTCGGCTATAACTCCTGTAATCCCCAATAAAATTCCTATACTGACTGCAAGTATTGGAAAACGGGAATACAAAAGTTCAATTTTAATCCCATAAAAAACATGACATCTAAGAGCCAAGGGAAGTCCAATTTTATGAGTCAAACCAGGGTTGGCATGACCACCATACAGTGACAAAGAAGGTTGTCACCATACAGTGACAAGGCTGTCCTACCTGATCTTTTTCATATGGCCCTTCTCAATATAGCAACTCATGGAGAGCACTGCCTCAGATGCGATCCTCAATAGGAAAAAAGTGTTCTTGAAGGATGTATAACCCACTTCAATATAATAACATGTCTAAGGGAGAACTAAAACTCACCATCTTCCAATTCTAGTTCAGAATCTAGATGCCACAATTAAGGTCATAAAACACAAAAATAAAAGCCTTCAAATAAAGTTTAGATAATAGCACTTAGACTTATATACCGCTTCACAGTGCTTTACAGCCCTCTCTAAGCAGTTTACTGAGTCAGCATATTGCCCCCAACAATCGGGGCCCTCATTTTACTGACCTTGGAAGGATGAATGGCTGAGTCAACCTTGACCCAGTGAGACCTGAACTGCCAAATTGCTGGCAGCTGGTGATCAGCAGAAGTAGCCTACAATACTACATTCTAACTACTGCACCACCATGGATAATACCGAGAGTCATTTTGGAAACAAAAATCATAAAACACCCACACAAATTCCAATCTGTCTATTTTGAAGAAAGCAAAGACTGGCTAGCCAAATTATAATGGTATGTCTGTTAATTTGTACGCTCCACCACACCCTTTGCACTAAAGCTGGTGGCTGCCCAAGGCAGGAAAAGGCAAGTTGGGTAATGGGGGGATGGAGGACGGATGAAAGGAAGTAGGGATATTAGCTTACAAATAATTGCCATTGAATTCCATAATGGCGTTCTCAGGAAAATAGGAATAGGATAGGATTTTAACGTCAGAGACAGAAAAAGGCCTGGCAGTAATTTCCCTTTCTCTTGTTTTTGTAAACCCCCCACCCCAAAGTCATAGTTGAATTTTAAGGAATATGTCTTCTGCTGGGAATAGAGCTGAGAGAAATGCATTTGACATTCGCCTCTTTGTATTTAAATTCCAGGGTCTCAAGTTATGAAAATATCTAGTTTGGCTGGAGATGGTTATTATAGCTCACCATTTAGCCTCAGTATATAAAGTTAGGAAGTCAGACCTAGATGCTTCAGATGAGCTTCTCTTTGTTTGAGATTTCCAAAATGTGGAGGTCAGGTTCAGAAAGAAGACAGGTAGATACAATACGCTTTTTGCCCCCCGACACAACATTTACACCTAGAGTCACCATGCAATATAGGATGACTCACTTGACTCATCCAGAATCTTCAAATATGGAACCAGATGAAAGCTAATAGAAGCTTATTCTAAACAAGTATCTCTATTTGGTTTTGTATTCTTGCTGATTATACAGTTTGCAATGTAACTTTCACAGTACTTGACAGCACTAGGAATAAAGCAGATGTAAAAGATAAACCTATAAACCTCAACTAATACTGCATTTCCCCAAAAATAAGATCCTGTCTTATATACATTTTTTTTGAAGTGCTTGGTCTTATTGCCATGTGCTCAAAAGCCCGATTGGACTTACTATCAGGGGGTGTCTTATTTTGGGGAAAAGAGGGTATGTAATGTAGAATGCATAATGCACATGGAACAGACAGAACACTTATGGCTTCATCTGAGATAGGAAATCTGGTGCCCTTCAAATGTTTGAGATTATGACCTAAATAATCCATAACCCTACTGATTTGCTTTATAGGAACTGTAGCCTGAAAAAAAAATCTGACTGTTAATTTCTAATCTTAGCATAATATTTAAGCACTGGCTGAAATCAAGATAATGTTCAATTATGACTTCCATTCAAATTGCATCGCTCCTCATAAAACAGTGTGATGAGGAGAAAGCAGCTTCTAACTATATTATTCCCAAATTAATATCTGAAATGCCATAATGTTTTAGCAACACAGAAATGAGCACACCCTGTTTATATTGTTTCTTCGTTGCAAATAATATCTTGCTTGTCTAATGGCATTCAAAGAGTGTAGGAGAAGGAAATTGAACTTCAAGTTTGAATTTAATTTTACGTTGAGGAAGTATGTTATAACCATTACAGAGATTAAAGTTCCAGTACTATAATGTTAATATAATCCTATGGCCCCAGATATGTTTAGTTAAAAAGCAGCAGCTAATTATGCCGATCCCCTTAAAATATGAATCATATTATAAAACTGGAGATGCAGAATAAGTGTTCCTAAAGGTTGTTCGGGTATATAATGACAGTCAGAGAAATTCAATAACTGCTCTGTATGGAATGTACTCAAAAACACCACATGAAACAAATTAAACTAGAACGATGAATCCTTCACACTGTGCAAATACAAAAATACCAGAAAGCATTGGTTTTGTGTTTTGTAAGGGCTATAATAATGAATTAAGATTTGGGATAGCGAATGTTCACAAAATTACAGGAAAGTTATTACCCAGAGGCCCAGCATAAATATTTTAGTTCTTACCACTTTCTGAACTTTATTCAGGCTTTGCTGGCAAAAAAACATTGTTACAGGAACCATTATTACATATATTACAAACTATTTCCAGCCAAGTTCAGAGAGAAGGTAAGCAGAATGGAAGAAATGAGGAAAAACATGATAGTCCACATTTCACTTTTCTATTTCTTTAGGTTGTTTCTTACTTTTATATGTGAATATACTTGTTCAGACATAGATAGCCAGAAATCCACATACGTCTTGTCAACTGAAAATAAGCTAATTTGAAATTACTAATGTTTTCTGCAAGATAAAAGTAACAGTTACAAAAAGAAAAACTAGGACCCCTCCCCTTCCATGTAACTAAACTCACAATGTGACCAACAATTTATATGAGTGGTAAATTATAAATGGGTAATATTTAATCCTTCAGATTCCTTTGGAATCATACTATAGCCCTGATAATTACTCATGGTTGTCAGGTCTTAAACACCTCAACATAGAGAAATCTTCACCTAATGTTAAATTGCAGATTATTTTGGAAATAAAAGAATAGTGATAAAGGATACAAATAACATGCAAATAAAGTTCCTACCATAGTGATGGGAGGAAAAGCAGTTTAAACGCAATGGCACTACAATTTTATTGACAACTATCCTCAGTATGAAGGAAGATGAAAATAGTATTTTTAGATGTATAATGTAGCTACTTTCAGTGCATTTTCATCCCTAACAAATCACTGAAATCTAGTTTTATGTTCCTTTGTCCAGAATTCCTATTCAATTGTGTATGTCTGAACTTGGATTATCTCAAAATTAAGAGTTAGGCCAGATCTATTGCTATCTTCTGAGAAATCTGCAAGCAGAAGTGGGGTTTCAGCAACAACTCTAGTGACATAGCTGAAGAATGGCTTGTTAGGGAAACTGGGTCTAATTAAGCTGCCTCAACACTGTGTTAAGAGTACTTGCCTACCTCGCTCATTAGTGTCTACAGTAGATGACAAGTTTGTGAAGATCAAAGACTTACAATATGAGGTATGGACTTGGAACTTCTTTCCTCTATGCCATTAACATACCTAACTAATACCATTTATATATTACTTTCTTGGATATTCTTATGCAATCTATTACATTATTATTTCTCCCTATTCAAAAATCACATTGGAACTAACAAGAACATCATTCCTTGTTTCTGCCTCTTTCCTTTCAACAAAAAAATTAACTGACTTACCAGGATGATCCTGATAACTGCAACAAGGTAGGTATAAAGGTAAAGGTTTCCCTCGCACATATGTGCTAGTCGTTTCCGACTCTAGGGGGTGGTGCTCATCTCCATTTCAAAGCAGAAGAGCCAGCGCTGTCCGAAGACATCTTCATGGTCACGTGGCCGGCATGACTAAAGGCCAAAGGCGCACGGAACACTGTTACCTTCCCACCAAAGGTGGTCCCTATTTTTTCTACTTTTATTTTTTACATGCTTTCAAAACTGCTAGGTTGGCACAAGCTGGGACAAGTAACAGGAGCTCACCCCATTAAGGGGCACTAGGGATTCGAACTGCTGAACTGCCGACCTTCCAATCGACAAGCTCAGCTGTCTTACCCGCTGAGCCACCACATCCCATTAAGGTAGGCATACCTTGTATCAATTAAGGTATGACATAATTGGGAAACTATGCTTGGCAGAGAAAGAGGGTCATCTCATTTCAACAATGTTGAAGGTCATTTACAAAGAAACTTATGTGTATGGCTGCATATGTGGATGCTGTCATCTATATGTAAACTGTCTTCAGCAGAAAGGAAAACAACCAGTTTCAAGTACCTGAAGATATAAGGTTCCCCTATATCCTGCAAGCACTGCTAAACAAATGTCTTATTATTGATTGTTGCGAAACTGATGACTTAGAAAAATTATAATTTGCTAATGGATGAGAGCAGAAACAAGATGCGTAGTGGAGAACTTTTCATAATCAACAATATGTATGAAATCTCCTGGACCGAGGCCTGCTTAAGATATATAATAGAATGCCTTTTACACATTTATATCAAAGCCTTGGAGGGAGGCAGAAAACACACCATAGTTAATACTAGCAATTTGAACACTACTTTTCGGCAGGCCAGAAATAAGATAATTGTTCAATATAGGCTGGGTCTTTTGAACTACTAGAAGCACTGCCTGTAATTATAGACATCTGTCATTGCTAGCCACTCAGTAGTAATTCTGACATCAGTATACAACTATAGGACTAAACTGCCTGCAGGCATAGTAATGGAGGCCAGATACGAAAGGCGGACAATCTGCCTCATCCAAACTATCTGTCAAAGGTTCCCAAACACCAATAACTCTCACACATTGTATCCCTATGATAATATGTTGATTTATTTCAGATCCTCTAATATTTATAGTCTGGCCATCTATTAAAATGAAAGGGGGAAAAATCCTTATGGCTAATTGAGGCAGTTAGTATGTGTATCTTCCTGAAAGATCACAGCTTGGTTTTCTGAAATTAAATATCTGTAGCCACTTTGAGCAAGTCCCATTAGAATAATAAAAGATTAATTATCTACACACCATTGGACAGGTACAGATTGTTACAGTTTATATCTTTATGTAGCTTTTACAAAGCAATTCAGGTGTCACTGTGTCACATTTGCAACATGTAAGAAAACAATGCATTTATGTAATGTTCCTTTGCTAAATGATTAATATTTTATTACTTGCTATTGATGTCTGAATAGGATATATTGCTGCTCTAATCATGATATCTATTTGGATTTTCAGGTAACACTGGCAAACAGTATCTCTAAACATTATTAGCTATATAACCTCAACAGCAATTGGACAGAAGAAAAAATAAATACATATTTGCTTCATTAGGAATGAATATCCTTACAGTTATTGTAATCTTTACTAACAAACTTAAATAGGTGATATGAAAAAAGCAGTTCATACCAAGAAGACGCTATTAATTATTAGACAGACTGTTATCCTACAAGTGAGATGCATTTTAAAAACCTCCTTTAAAATACAATTGCTAAATGCCTTACAGTGCTGTAACATGAGACAGGTTCAAATCTTATTACTTCACCAAAATTAAAACCTAAGTTTTAATACTGTTCAAGTCGAACAATGATTCCACACTTTATTGCTTTTGAAATCCCTTGATGATCATAGGAAAAAATGCCCTCGAGAAAAAAAGACTCTGTTTTCGATAAACAGAAAATACAGTTTGCACTCTTAGCCTCTTTGTCATCACAAAAAAAGGATTTAATGCCAATTCTTAAAAAAAAGACTTTTTTTCACAAAATGTGCACCTTGTGTGCCATTTGTAAAATCAGTTCACTTTCTTTTATTTATTACTGCAGTGCGGCAAAGCAATAAAGTAGCTACCGATAGCTAATAAATTACATGCCTTTTAAAACAATTCTCCAGCTGCAAAAACGTGTAACTACAAAGGTTTACATTTACATGGTACATCATATGAAATGTCTATATTTATGTCTTATTAACCAGTTTACTAAAATCTGACCTTTTATCTAAGAGCTGAAGGCAGCTCTGAGTTATACCTAAAAGTATACATATACCCTTATTCAGTAACACTTTCATCCTGGTCAGTATATAATTGTTTGTAGGAACATAATAAAATAATTTATTCACTAGTATAGTGAATACTATTCATTCAATTCATATTGCGCTTAAGAAGCATGTTTTCTCTGTACTTGCCAAAGATAAATTAGTCACATATTCTACTGAAAAGGAAATAATACAGAAATATGAATTTCCAATATATTTTTAAGAAAATATATTTATATTTGCAATTCCAAGAATTATAAATGTCCAAGAATGTCCTGACTCAAAATTGAGATACCAAAATATTGTTTAATTTAGCTATATAATAAAAATAGGACTCTATACTCAATATCTTTTATCCTTAATCATTGCCCTATTATATAGAACTTCAAAAATAATATCACTCAATTATACATGGAACATATGCTTAATGATTTTAGATTTTCTAGATATCAATATCATATAAATACAATTTTATATTTTGTGTATTTTCTTAAAACATAGAATTCTACAACCTTAACAAAATATTAAGAACATATTGTATATTTATATTATGTTCAATATTATAAAAAGTGCACAAAATGCAGCAAATTATAGCACATTCTTTTCAGATATCTTTAAAAAAAACCACTACTTCGACAAAATTGCCTCTCCCAAATGAATAATAATATATTCAGCTGGGGACAATGACACCTGACTAACTTAAAAATACATTGTCTTTAGATATCTTTCAATAAGACTAGATTAGGGTGAAACCTGTAAATGCATCTTCCTAACTGCTTTATTGTTACTATCTTTTAAAGTTTTAAAATTCTCAGAAAAAATATTATTGCTAGAATCAGAATCAGAAAACTATTTCACAATACATTTCAATAGAAAGCAGTGTAGGTTTGTCTCATACATAATGAAAGATGGGAGGCAAAAAGTATATTTACAGAAACATACAAATGATAAAGAATAAGAACAGTTTAGAATGAAAGAAGAAACAAACATTACATAGGTAATAAAAACTCAAGCCAACAGTTTTAGAACTGACAATAACAAAATAAAACTAGAAACAAAAAGGGTGTTACATTTGCTTTCTGTTGAAAAGCCACTTCAGCCCCATCATGAATTACTTTTTAAAGTATCTGCAGTTTATTTTTGTTTTAGCTTTATAACATGGAAGAAAGGCTACTTGTTCAAAATGGAGGAAAAGATAATAAGAGTTCTTTGCATGAACTTAAATAGCTTAATATACATCTTGAACTGTGCATTAGAGAAGGAAGACTCCCCACGAAATGATTAGCTGTGGAAGATAGCAAATAGATACTATGTAGGTATAGATCCAATATATGTGAATCAGAGCTTCCTTCATAAAAAAAAATTAGAACCTATCTTTAAAAACAATTGATGCCCTTTCTAACTGCACATCGGGGGCTATCAGCTCAGCCTACTTAAGATGTACCCTTTCCCACAGGAATGATAAAGCCAGCATTAATACTGATTAGCTGATTAACTTTAACCTCTAAATACAGAATTCAAAAAAATCTTTCACAATTGGACAGACTAACTAACGAAAAACACTGGAAAAAATTGGTGATGCCTCTGTTACTTTTCACTCAGTTACTTCTTGCCAATTACTCAAAAAAAATCATTCTCCATGTTATTCTCCACAATCTTCTGTTGTTTTTCTTTCCCCACTCTACTACAGGCTATTTTTTTAATAATTTCTGAACAATTCTCAAGAGTGAATTAACAGCACTGTTGCCTCAGTTTGGATCAGTGCACTTTACATGGTGATGACTGATAGTATAGAATATTGCTCTTCTTTCCATTACACTGATATCTACTCTTTTATTACTGTCATCGTGTCTCCCACTTCTCCAATGAAACTGAAAAGGGGAAGGAAACAGTGTTGATTCCTTAGTATAGCCGCTAACATCAAGGATGGTGTATGTACAGTGACCTTAAAACAGCAGTAATGATGTTAGACATGAAATCTTTGAACAAGGTATAAAACTGAATTGACTTTTGGCATTGATGAAGCCAGGGCTGGACTCCAGGGTCAAAATCTAGAATTCCACATGCAGAGAGGAACAGCTGACAGAAACAGTACCAAAGTAGCATGATCGACATACTCAGGCCAATAGAACTGATTCTTCTTACCTCAAAAGTCCTTTAAAGAAAGTCTATAACAAGAGCAGGCAGGCATTTGGTTATATTTTTACCAAAACATAGTGCTAGAAAGCTTTTTATTATATATTTCATCACTGAAATTTTATATGTATGTATCTATGTATGTATCTATGTATGTATCTATGTATGTATGTATGCGTATGTGTATATTCTCACAAAAGAAATAATTGCCTGTGGTCTAAAACCGATGCATACTATAGACTCTGATATGTTGTAAACATGTATTCTGCCAAAGCTAAATACTATTCTATTTGTAAGCATATTTATATGTGAAGGGCAAAGGTGCTTTTCAGCAAGAGCTGCTTCTTCAAAGTGAGAATACTCTCAGTGAACGTCACAAATTATTAGAGTTAGAGGCAATTTTGGAACTATACCTGGGAAAGGGAAACTGTTCATTTAGAGAATATACTAGGGATAGTTAAACAAGAATATAACCTTGGTGTAGTTATTGGTTGGCAGATTGGTAGGTCTAGAGCAATTCTCTAGCCTTTTGAGGAATTAAATCTAGACGATCTGGAGAATCAAATTAAAAGAGGGTTGGAGAAAATGCTCATTAGCAATACAGCCAAGGCAGGGAAATAAATTTCCAGCAGCCTACAAACGCTTCTTCAAAGGTATAAACAAAATTATCATGGGATCATTTAGGATTAAGGAGTTCTTAGATTCAACTTTGGTAAGTCACACTTAAAACTTGAGCAAATTAAAAAATATGTAATAAATTTAATGAAAATAGGGCCATGAGTATGATGGAGCTACCAAGCTGAAACCTTCTTTTCACCCAGGGAAAAGAAAATATTTTCATTTTAACATCAAGATTCTACTTAGTGACTTATTAACTTGAAATGTTGAAAGTGGTTAACTTACCTTGAATCCACTCTATTATACATGTTGCTTGCACCTCTCTATATTTGGTTCCAAAAGAGGCACCTATAATTAAAGGCTACTTAAGATCTTCAACACATTTTTCTAAATAGAATCCCAAAAATTGTTACTGATAAATAAATAGTCATTCGGGTAGCTACATGGCCAGGAATGAAGATTCAGAGAGACATCATGGTTTAAATTTGGGAACATAATGATTAAATCATCATAATATTACAGACCAGTAATTCTACAAAAGGAAGGCCAAAACTCCATGAAGAATTATTCTACTGTAGGCATCTTGTAAGAAATGAAGTAGTAGTAAGGAGCTTCAGCAAATAGTGATGGAAGACTCCTTAATTATCTTTCTTATATAAGTAAGTCAATTTCCAATTAAAGTTGGAAATTAGCCCAATTTATTAGCTATGAAGTACATCAGTAAAATTCTCAATTCTCAATAAAAGATAGTATTTACAGCTCAGTGTTGATCTAAATTTTGAATATCCTAGAGTAAGCGAAATCCAAAAATGTTAGAGAATTCCTGGAAGCCTGACTCAGACAAATTAGCCATAGGTACCAACATCTACATAGCATTCAAAAGAGACAATGAAAAATCTAAAAATGAAGCAAAACCAAAATACTTCCTCTCTACCAATCAACACCCAAGCAGAGATTAACACTGAAATTAATACTAGACCAAGAGTCAAGCAGTAAACAATACCTCAACTAAGGAACTCAAACAACCAAAGAATAAACAGTCTAATCAAATAATCAACAACAACATTCTCACCCCTACTGAGTGGGCAAGCTATTATATGTAAGCAGAGAGCAAACCTCCACTTCCTTTTAGCACTGATGATGTTACGTAGTTGGGTAATAAAATGTCTGCAATGTAACAATACTTAATCTATTCAAAATTTTAATGAAAATTGCATCAAGTGAGAACACACAAACTCTATATTTTATGCTAGGGAGCATCTTTCTTTCTAGCTTCAAAAACTAAAATCTCAGGAAGACTGAAGAAAAGAGGATAACCAGCAGCAAGATTAGATTCAATTATAGCGGTGATTATCAGATTATTGGAAGATCTGAAAAACCAATTGGAGACAGAGTCATTAAAGAAAGGACGCAAAAGGAGAGACAAAATGAAATATGATAGACAAAAATTAAAATATTCTTAAAATTATTTTAAATACTTAAATCAAATTGTTGAATTGTCCCGCAGCAAGTTGTCCCATACCACTGAACAACAGTTGTCAATCACAATTATATACAAAATAGCAAGTTCCAGATAGTCTTTGTATTAAGGGAGTTTGAGTCATATCATTTATACATTTTTTTTTTTAAAAAAGGAAGGCAAAATAAATTTCTGATGGTGTGTCCCTCCCTCCCATACAAGTTTGAAAACACATAGATTTTTTCTTTATTGAAATTATACTAGAAAAGATGTAATAGTCAATTTGAAAGAAAAGAGCAAAGCATCACTTTTATTTCACATCTTTAGACCAAATGGCACACATATTGTGATTTTTGTAATTTCTTTTCTGCATGTCAATCAAAGACAGCGTTGTCTCATCTTATACAGAACATTCCAATTTTGATCAATCATGATGCAAATTAATTTCCATCTTAAAAACCAAGCTCTGTATAGAAATCCAAGCTCTGTATAGAAATCAAACGGAATTAACTTGTAGTACTGCTGTTTTCTGAAACTCACTTTTGCCATCTAATGAGAAGGAAGGACTCACTGGAGAAGGGCTTGATGCTGCGAACGATTGAGGGCTAAAGAAGAAGGGGACGGCAGAGAATGAGGTGGCTGGATGGAGTCACTGAAGCAGTCAGCGTGAGCTTTGTGGACTCCAGAGGATGGTGGAGGACAGGAAGGTCTGGAGGAATGTTGTCCATGGGGTCATGATGGTGCAGACACGACTTCATGACTAACAACAACTGCTGTTTCACACTGAAAGAACAGGTGCCACAAAAAGACTGGTAATCTGTTAATTCTACCTAATTTAGGGTTAAAAATCGTGGTCAATTTTACTCTTGATAATTATATATTTTATTAGATCTTTTATTTATTTGCTGGATACTAATGTTATTCAGATGGATTATTATTTGCACAACAGGCCTTTCCCATCTCTTTATTTTTTTTCCATCTTTCTCCTCCCAAACCTGCTCTAGGTTTTGGAGGGTAAGAGGGTTTCAAGATGGAGAAAGGTATTTTGTATAAAGGAGGGATTAACTAGACCCAACACTTTCTTAGTTTTTATCTTAAGTAAAATAGGTCCACAAAATTAAAAGCCATTCTGTAGGAGAAATATAAAACTGTATTTAGATCTTCCTGATATTGCCTATATTTAGGAGCTGTGGGTTGAGAGGAGGTGGCTGGTCCCAATATTATTTATGAATAGCAGTACTTGTCCTTCTCTTCCAACTGCTTCCTTTGGATACTTTCCTGTTTTTTAATTTTTCATTATTATAAACATATGATTTACTGCAAAGTATTGAGCTTTTGATATTGGTACTATAGCCGAATGTTTTAAGTAGCTCTGTCTTTTCCAGTAAACCCTTGTGCATAATTATAGACATAATTCGCTGAAGTTAAAAAAAATAGCCTAAATAAATAACACTATTTCTTGCATTCTTTTAAACCATGTCTTATACCAAGATAAACTGAGTTCTACAATATACTGATTTCCAGGAACAGTTGGGAACAACAAAAACAAATATCTTAGTTATATTCATGATGCTTGCTAGTTAGTAATAATTAGTTTTACTCTTTCATATTATACTGTAGAGATGATGTACATTTAATTCCAGAAAAACATTTGCCTTTAATTATATGGCGTCTGTGGCAAGCAGACAGTTTCATTTAACAGGGCTGAATTGAGAGAAAAAATAGATGTATCTGTAAAAGGCAAGTACAGATATGGCCTTCACTCTATTCTACAAATAAATGATGACAAGTACAGTGTGCAGAAGCACCAAATAAATAATTCAACTTTGAGTTTTAAAAAATTGTATTTAAGGGAACTGTGTTGATTTTAAAAGGATGCTATATCTTGCATTACATCAGCCTGAAAGAAAAATACACAGTATTACTTTCATTTGCTCCAGATATGCACTAAAGGATCTGCACTTAAAGTTCACTAAACACTAATGGGACAGAATGACCTTTCTTAGTAAAAGTGAGTTGGAGGAAAGGACATCTCTATTCAAAATTTAAATTAATAAAGAAGATAACTGACTAGGAAAAATATCTTTCATTCTTTAAATATTAATTCTTGACCAAGACATGAAACA
Organism: Calamaria suluensis; assembly: GCA_032468135.1. NCBI lineage: Eukaryota > Metazoa > Chordata > Lepidosauria > Squamata > Calamariidae > Calamaria > Calamaria suluensis. The sequence continues at coordinate 94,623 of JANHFP010000761.1, read as the reverse complement.
ACAATTAAATTATGTCATGTACATCTCCATATTTGACATATTTACTGAAACAACCTACATTATCATTTTTGGATTACCTGGTTTGTGACTATTGCTGGGAAAAGAGAGAAATATGATTGACCATTATTACATTGCTTTGCAGCTTAAATTATTTGTATCTTTCTCTACGAATAAGCCTCACCACGTTATGCCTAAGGACCTATATTTAATACATAATTTTTATAAAGATTGAAATCATTTTTTCTTAATGATTGCTTACTATATGTATTTTAGGATTAATATAATTACATTGAACTTTTGAATCGTTGGCCATGTTGCATATTTATTCATATATATTTTAGAAAAAGCAAATGGATTGTTATAGGCTATAATCCAAGGTATATTCATCTGGATGTTACATCAAACTGAATTCAAGGCAATTTATATCTGGGAAGACATTTTTAGGATTGTACCTAATGAGTAGATCTTTAAAATTATGTATTTATTGATTTTGCTGATATATGCTATGGAACTCAGTATATTAAATATCTTGTTCTTTTAGATAATCAAAAGGAACACTAGGTAATGTTCATTTGCATTTATTTCATATATATATACATACACACACATACATGTATATGTGTACATATATGTGTATGTATATATGTATGTATATATGTATGTACGTAAAGTCGTAATATTTTTTTAAAAATCAGTTGATCTGATAAAGGGTTTTTACTTAAAAATTAACACAATAAAAATTAGGATGACTTAGCACAAGAGTGCAGCAACATTAACCATCTACGGGAAACGAATCCTCCATGGCACCTGTCTTCCACTGTGCACAAGAACATCAGCCTGCCACTGATTATTTGTTTCTGACATGATTTATCACCTACTATTCTTTAAACTTGATAAAGCAAATTAATCTTTGATTGCAGAAGCCACTAGAGGTTGTCATTAGTCATGTAGTTTGGTGAAGCTGCATGCGCTTCATTTACCAGTCACACAAAAGTGAAAGCCCAGCAGCCATCACTGGCCACTTTCAGCCCTTTTCTCAGAGAAAGGATCCAACATTTTACGGTATTTTCCATGAGGGTCTCAGAGCTGCCTAACTCAACCAACAATTACTCCTTAATGTTGTTTCTTAAAACAATGCTGATGTCTTTACCACTTGGATAGAATATTTCAACAATGCAATTGGTATTTAAATTAATTGCTCTATTTAAATGGGTGGTTTCCAAAATATGTATAATTTAAGTCAAGTATAATCCTTGAAATCCACTCTCCTCAACTTTCTTCAGCTTCCCCCCTTCATACTTAAAATGATTGTACAGTCACACTCACATTTTTGCTGTCTTCCACAACCCTTAAAAAACC
>JANHFP010000761.1:23755-37346 GCA_032468135.1 Calamaria suluensis | reverse complement strand
AAACAATATGACGCCGGAAGATGAGCCCCTCAGGTCGGAAGGTGTCACATATGCTACTGGGGAAGAGCGGAAGGCTAGTACTAGTAGCGCCAGAAAGAATGAAGCGACTGGGCCGAAGTCGAAAGGACGCTCAGCTGTGGATGTATCTGGTGGTGAAAGGAAAGTCCGATGCTGCAAAGACCTTTTCTCCATAGGAAGCTGGAATGTAAGAACTATGAATCAAGGCAAGCTGCACGTGGTCAAACAAGAGATGAAGCAGTAGGCGTGAGCTTGGGTGGACTCCAGAGGATGGTGGAGGACAGGAAGTCCTGGAGGAACATTGCTCATGGGGTCACAATGGGTCGGACACAACTTCACAACTAACAACAAGGTCACGTGGTCACCTTTTGTGACCTTCTGACAAGTCCAAGGGGTAAGCCAGATTCGCTTAAAAACCATGTTACTTAACTTAACAATTGTAATTGTTGTCCCAAAGGTGCTTTTCCAGGAGGCAACTGGAGTTTTCTTGTTTTTTCTTTGAAGATGTTTCCCTTCTCATCCAAGGAGCTCCTCTGAAGAGCTGAAGAAGCTTCTTGGTTGAGAAGAGAGACGTCTCCAAAGAAAAAACAAGAAAAGTCCAGTTGCCTTCTGAAAAAGCACCTTTGGGACAACCAAGACCTGGATGACTGAAAATCTGCATAGACAGTTGCCATGATCCACTTAACAACTGCAGCAAGGAAGTACGTAAAATGGGGCAAAACCCACTCAACAATTGTCTCACTTAGCCACAGAAATTTTGGGCTCAGTTGTGGTGGTAAGTTGAGGACTGCCTATAATCTCAGCTGACAAATATCCCGACATAAGGCAATGACAGATAACTTGCAAATTGCAAATGAGAAAACTCCATGGATGGACCCATGATGTCATCAGACTTGAATTCAATTTGAGGGACATAAATTGAGCTCCATTACCATTACTTTTTTCTGTACTGTCTGCAGTTGAACCAGTTCAATGTCAAATACTTTCCATTAAAATATGACAATGAAACCATGCCAGGTTGTTGTTCTTTTAATAATCATGCCAATTTTTTTTTCTAATGGTGACTTATAGTGATAAGACTTAATGGTGATAAGACTTCTAATGGTGACTTATCTTACCAGGAAAGACAAGAGAGCTTTTCCTCTATAGATGGATTCTATTCATCACTAATTCTGAATAGGTTTCAAGTGAATTAGCCAATGTATTTTGTTTAAAGTTCATATCACTTAATAATATAAATACCATCCACCGAATCATCTCCCAAGCATTTCTTCATTTTGTTTGGTAGACAGATTGTATTGGGTAGACATGTGTAATCATAAACCCTATGCAATAATATAATACCTTTATTACTTTCACTAGGATGGTGCACTGTTTATATTTGATGTGTTTATTGATACTATAACATTTTGTAACCAGGTATATTTGGGTCAGACAGAAGTTAGTAACAGTTATAGAGTTGGAAGGGACCTTGGGGGTCATCGAGTCTGACCCCCTGCTCACGCAGGAGAACCTGAACTAGGGATTCGAGCTGCCAACCTTTCTGATCAACAAGCTCAGTATCTTATCCACTGAGCCACCTAGTCTTACTTCACTTACCTACCTGTAAGTGAAGCACGTTTTCTGCTTTTCAATATTAATAATTAAACGGATTTTCCTTGTAAAGAAATGAGAAGTTGCAAACATATTTGTGTTAAACTACATTCTTCTAAAGTCCTGGAAGCATAATTATGAATAGCACCCATGAAGAATTTTAATTGCTATCCACTATGCTTTTAATAACAGATGTATCATTGCTGCCCTATTAAAAATTCTCCTCCAAAAAACCTGGATGATAACACCTCTTATTTCAAGGAAGCAAATGCAAAGAAGCTTTTCTCCCCTTGGCAAATGGTTAAAAAAAAGTAACAAAACCAGCTAGAAATCGTCTTATGGCTGCACAAGTCAAACAGATGGGAGTTCCTAGGCTAGTTTTAATAGCTTCATCCATTTCCCTACTTTGATCAAAGTAGAACAGAACTTCCATAGCTTATTTCTGTTAAAGACATGGGGAGTCCTTGAATTAAATAGACTTTGTGAAAACAAATAGCATGCAGTCTTCCTATAAGCATGGTTGGTTGAAGAAGGATCAACCAACAAACTCAACAGGCCCAAGAAAAATGTGGGGGTTTTTTCCCTCTCCAAAATAGCTTCATATTTTCCTTAAGAAAGACTTGTAAAAAGCAGCATTAACACAATACTTTTTGGGGGAAAGAACAACCATTCTTTCTTATATTCGTTAGGAAGCAAATATATAGGGGCCATATTATTCTACCCTACAAATTCAGGAAAACTTGAAAACACAACAAAAACTCAAAATAGCAGCTCAATGTAGCTCGAATTCCCAGTCTCCCCAAGCTGATGTGGAAATTTGGCAAGGAAAGTCAGTGGAACATAAGTTACAATATTTTCCATGGTTGGAAATTCTGTACAGTAGAGTTTTTATTTACACAAAGCACTTGTACAGGTTGAACTGAATATGGATATAGTATCTGCAGATCATTATCAATACAAGGAAGCTGGAAGATGAAACATACTTTTAGTTACTTCTCAGTTGAGGGGGTAAAAACTATTGAAATGGAGCAGCTCTTAAAGAATGATCAGAAGTTGAAGCAGGTCCCAGAATGCAGTGATGGAAACATCTTCAAGATGTACCAACTTGAACATGTACCAATAGTGTTCGAGATGTTTGGATCTCAGAGGGCAGATTCATCAATAGGCTATCAATATTTTGTACTCCTAGTCCCAATTCAAGATACTAGTGGTTCCCTTAGAAACTTCATGTGTGTTGTGACCTAGGCCCAAATATGTATTACCAGACACAATCAGTCCTAAACAAACATAATTTATTAGAATAGCTTGAGAATTACCTCATTCTCAGCTTAGTCCAAATTAATTCCAAACAAGTTCTTCCGAAACAGTCCTTTGGCCTTATCACCAACTTTGTATTCTTTGGCACTCTGCCAAAGGCCTTTTTTTGGCAAAAACCCAACACATTTCCAAACAAGAGACTGACAAGAAACCAAAATGTAGCAGCATTGCTTTCCTACAAAGAACCCAAGAGCCGTTGCTGCTCTTCTAAGCTTTATGGGCAGGGACAATCATCTCCTGGCCTTACTCCTGAGTTGTCCTTTTTTCTTTCACTGCTCTTGCCTTCTGGCAGCTCTTCTTATGCATGCACTAGGAACAGGCTTCTCCTGTTCCTCTGCCTCTCTGTTGTATGCCTCTGAGGGTTTCCAAGTCCACCAATCACCTTATCTCTGCCTCTGATGCAGAGCCCTCATCCTGGCCTTCCCCATAAATTAGGACTAGCCCATGTTCCTCCCTAGCCTCGTCACTCTGATTCCACATCAGCTCTGCAGGGTGCTGGGGACCACAACAATGTGGCACTGAGGCATTTGCCTGTCCCAAATTGTGTACTTCTATTGCATCAGATTTAACAGAATGGGCATGATCCAGGTCCTTCCCATACAATTAAGCCATCCTTTGGGACTCGGGAGTCCTATTTTCATTATTGTGGTGCCTGCCCTTTAAAAGAACCTCCCCTCTGAGATCCAAACAGCTTCAACCCTGTTAACTTTCTGATAAGCCTTTTGAAGGGCTTCCTTTTCTGGCGTACATAAGTGGCTCAGGTTGCTAGATCCCGACACGTATGAGTTCTGATTGGGAAATAGATTTATAGGTGCCTTGGCTCCAGGGGTGGGTTCCACTGATCTTTACTACTGGTTTACTACTGGTTTACAATGTGAGCACGCATGTGCACTGAAGCTTCTCTGCATGATGTCCAGCCAGTTGGGTGGAGCCTCATGCCGCCATTACTACCAGTTCGCAAGAACCGGACGAAACCAGGAACAACCCACCACTGCTTGGCTAATTGTAATGCTCCTTTGATGATATTGTGTAATTTTATTGTAATGGGAACTACCTGAAATCACAACCTTGAAATGGGCAGCTATACTGTATAATTTCTACATAAACTGCTATATCTTTCCTGTACTTCAAATTTTTCAATTCCTCAGTGCAGTTAATAGAAGCCTATGAGACTGGGGAACACATGGAAAACCATGCTGAGCCAGCAACTGCTTCCCACATAACAACATGTTTATGGAAAGCTCAAAATGAGAACATCAACAGAAATGCATTCTCCAACTCAGGGTCCTAGCAAATGATACTGAAGACCACAGTTGCTCCAATACTATAATTAATTTCTAGTCAGGATGAATAGCAGTTATGAGTTTACCTAGTCTTCTTTTAAAGCCTTCCAAGTAATCTCAGTTTGGACAGCCAAAGCAATGCACATAGAACTTAGTTCATTGCAATGCCAACTAAGTATTTAATAACCCACATTGTGACAGCAGTGAGGGTATCGTTCGCACAGGAATGGAAAAGCAAGAATATTCCAACAGAACAAGCAACAATCCCAAAAAACTTTGACTGTGCGGAAATGGACAGACTCACATTGACACTGAATGATAAAAAAGACTCGCAATACTATGCTATTTGGAACAACTGGTATAAATGGATTAAAAATAGGAAGTAAAATATGTATCTACTCAACGCAACAGAATGCATTCAGAAGGATTAATGGACAAGATAGGAAACAATCCTAGGACAAAGTGAGTGTGGATGTACTGGTAACGGATAATGAAACATCGGATGAATGTGTTTGTATATATTTTATTTATTTATTTATATTAGATTTATACCCCGTCCCATCTCAGCCAGGACTTGGGGTGGCTTACAGCAGAATAAAATACACGTATATACAGTTAAAAAAGAATTAAATAATATGCTGTAATTTAAATTTTTTTAAAACTATTAAAAATCCTAAAATCACAATTCCCCAATTCAACATTCCATAAAGAATCTTCAACATAATTCTAATTCGGATGGCAATTTCACAGCGGCTTGTCGTCCCCAGCCGGGCCAATGCCTGCAGGCATCGGTGGCTGGCCTTTGATCGCTCATCGGCCGTGGCGATCAGCGGAGGGCTCCCGGACCACTGGTTGAGCCCCATGCCCTCAGGAGTGGTCGCCCTCGTGATCTGGGCAATTTCTCTAGGCATTGCCTAGACACCCCTTCGGCACGCAGGCCCCTTCGGCGCACAGGCCCCTTCAGTGTGCAGGCCACAAAGGCCTCATCCAGCCTGGCATCAGTCCACAAATGCCTCGTTCAGAGCCCTTCAGCGTGCAGACTGCAAAGGCCTCATCCAGCCTGGCATCGGCCCACAAAGGCCTCGTTCAGAGCCCTTTGGCGCATAGGCCTGTGGAGGCCTCTTCCAGCCTTTCAACACACAGTGCAGGCCTCATCCAGACAGGGCCTTGCCTTACCTCGAATTGTGCCTGGCGACGCTCCAACCTCATGGTAAGATCCACCTGAATTGGGGGGAGGGTGTTCTTCTTCGGAGCCCCCCTGGCCCTTTTATGGGAAAATATTGAGGAATTTTTCCCTTCCCTGGCTTGCAGATCCCTTGTGGCAAATTGGGGCCTACTTGTGGCAAATTAAGGCCTACTAAATTGGTGTTTCCAAGGTGGCCTCGGTCCCTCCTTATCAGGATAAGCAGGAAGAAGCAGGCTCTTCCCATGGTCCTCCCAAAAAGAGCAAGGGCTCCAATGTCAAGAAAACAGTCTTCAGAGAAGGAAGAAGCTAAATGCAATAGAGCTATTCAAAAGGACATAGCTAAGGCTCTGAAGGAATCTGATAGGAAAGCTGGGCCTTCAGTTTCTCAGCCTTCACAACCAGTTCAATCTCCCCTCCAGATTACTCCTAATTGGTCTCCTGAGGGTTTAGTTACTTCCCAGCTTCCTCCTCCTCCCAATTTATTTTCAGACAATTTGCCTGGTTCTCCTCTTCCAGAGCCTCTGCCCCTTCCTCAGCCTGTCCCCCCGGCTCCTGCTCTTGACTTTATTCCTATTTCTACTGCTTCTGAGGCTCCTGCGGTGGTCCTCTCTTCTGAGCCTCTCCCTTCTCATTTGGAGGGCATTATCAATGCAGCTATAGAGAGGGGCATTGCCAAGGGCATGCAACAACATACTGCCTCTTGGATTTCTAATCTGTCTATTGGCAAATTAGCACAGCCATCTTCTTCATCGGGCAGCTCATCTCAGGGTCCTTGTTCACTGGAGGAAGGTGAAATCCACAGGGATGAGGATCTCTCTGAGAACGAAGGTCTCTCTCCCCTGATCAGCCTTCCTTCATGGGGCTTTTCTTTTTTTAAAAAAAATAATCTTTATTAAATTTAAAACATTAAAAAACCTTCATGGGGCTTTTCAAACCTCTTGTTTTTCGCTCGCTCCTTCACATGGCTAAGCTTACTACTGGATTGGGTCTCTCTCAGGCTTCTTCTTCTACTCCTGCAACTTCTGCTGTAACTCCTTCTTCCTCCGCTCCTCCGACTTCTCTTTCAGTAATTCCTTCTGCCCAGGCTGCATCTCTTTTTGAGGAACCTTCTCCTCACAACGAGGAGATTCCGGCTCCTAAGCTGTTCAAGGACCTTGTCCTTAGACAATGGTCCTCCCCTGCCTCTGGGCCTGAACCTAATAGTTTAGATAAGCGCTTTTACATTCTGGCTTCTGACTTACCTAAACTTCTTCAGCCCCCTTCTGTAGACCCTCCCGTGGCTGCTCTGGCATCTTCCTCGGCGGCCATGGGTATGCCGGAGGACTATCTTCTCCCAGAAGAAAAGAGGTCTGAACAGTCTCTCTTGGAAGCTCATCTTTCAGCAGCTTGGGTCATTCAGTCAGCTTCTGCGGCCTCCTTTGTTAACAGGGCGGCTCTCATGTCGGTTAGACAGCTCCAGGAACGGTTGCCTGTTTCCAATTCTTGTTCTCAACAAGTTCTTAATAAAATCGTAGCCTCGTTACAGTTTTCAGCTGATGCTACCATGAATTCTTCCCATTTGCGGCTAAGGCCATTGGTTCCATTGTCTCCGCCCGCCGTCTCCTCTGGCTCCGCAATTGGCAGGCGGATGCCAGAAACAAATGGAAATTGGCTTCTTCTCCCTTTTCAGAGGATAAATTATTTGGTGAAATTCTCAAGCCTTATCTGCTTGAATCACGAGACAAGAAAAAGTATTTACCTAGTTGGGCTCGTCGGTCAGAGTCCCATCCGACTCCTTATCCATATGTTCGTCCTTTCAGGTCTGAGGATCCTGCCCCCTTACTGGCTAGGTCTCAGCGTTACTTCACCTCCAGGCAGAATCGGCCTCAGGAAGGACAATCGGGCCAAAATCAGCAGTCTCCATCCAAACGGCCCTTTTGTGGAGACGGGGGCGCTCCTACCAGCGCTCCCACTGACTACAGGTCCTTCTCTCTCACTGGCGGGCGTCTCGTTCTGTTTGCCGACCAATGAATCTATCTCAGACTCGTGGGCCTGAGACACCATCAGATTGGGCCTATCCCTGGAGTTCCTCTCCACTCCCCCGACTCACTTCATCCGCTGTCCCTTGTCCAGGGATAGGTCAAGGTTGCTCCTAGTGGAATCGGCCATTCAACATCTCTTACAAATTCGGGCTATCCAGCCGGTTCCATGGGAACAGCAAGGGCAAGGGTTTTATTCCCACCTATTTGTAGTTCCGAAGCCATTGGGGGGATGGAGAGCAATCTTGGATCTCAAATCCCTGAACTGCAGAATAGTATACAAGCAGTTCAAAATGCAATCCCTCCAGACCATCTTGGAAGGTGTCAGGGAAGGGGATCCCCTCTCCTCCATAGATCTTACAGACGCTTACCTCCACGTCCCCATCCTTCCGGCCCATCGATAATACCTTTGTTTTTGTCATTCGGGATGCCACTTCCAATACAGGGCCCTTCCATTCGGCCTTTCTTTGGCTCCCAGAACCTTCACGAAGCTCGTGGCAGCTCTGCTCAGAGCCATGCCGGTCCGGATTCAGTTCTATCTGGACGACCTTATTCAGTCCTCCTCTCAGGTATCTACCTACCGGGACTTGGATATCACCTTATAGGTTCTCAGATCTCAAGGGTTCTCTATCAACATAGCCAAGAGTATTCTAGTGCCAACTACTCGCCTTCATCATCTGGGGCCTCTCATAGACACGACCCAATGCCTGATCTTCCTTTCTCTTTGTAGACAGGTTTCAGCCCTCTCCTCTATTCTCTCAGGGGGGTTGGGTCATTCTCTATCTCATCGCAGGTGCATTGAGCAGTTTCTCAGAGGAGCTTCTCTTCTTTCTACCCTGGTTGTTCACCGTTATCCCTCTTGGGATCTCACTCTTGTCCTACAAGCCCTGACCAGAAGTCCCTTCGAACCTCTTTGTTCCTCCTCCCTCAGTCACCTATCTTATAAAGTGGCCTTCCTGGTGGCCATTACTTCCGCCGTAGGATTTCGGAACTCTCAGCCCTTTCTATCCGACCAACCTGTCTTTTCCAGTCCAACAGGATTGTCCTCAGACTGGATCCCACGTTTATGCCTAAAGTCAACTCAATCTTCCATAGAACCCAGGAGCTAGTGCTTCCTGATTTCTCTCCCAACCCATCCTCATTCCGTAAGACGGAATTTCTTTTTGTTAAATTTCATCCGTCTTCTCTCGGTCACAAGGTTTCCTCGGTCACTGTGGGTCGATGGATTCAAGCTTGCATTGCTTCAGCTTATCAGGGTTCGGCTCTCCCCTCTCCAAGTGAAATCATGGCTTATTCCACTCGCAGTGCTGCAACTTCCACGGCTTGGGCCACTCAGGCTTCCTTAGAGGAAGTTTGTAGGACAGCGACCTGGGGGTCCCCTTCTCCTTTCATTCACCACTATAGGTTGACCGAATCGCTTCTGCGGACGCTTTGTTTGGTAGACGGGTTCTCCAACAAGTCCTTCCACAGTCCCGGCGGGCTCCCTTCCAGTAGGTCTTTCTGCTTTGGCATGTCCCATGTATGACTGATGTTCCAGCAGCTTAGGAGAATGGGTGTTGCTCTTACCTGAACACCCTTTCTCTTGGTAGCTGGAACGTCAGTAATCCCCACCCTGTTCCGCCGGTTCTTCCTAGGGTCTTGGTTTCTTCGTTTTCTACGGAGGGTTTTCTTTGTTTTGACAGCTCAGTATAGTAGTCTGCACATTCATCCTCATTCACAAAGCAGGAGCCAAGAAAAGAGGGAGGAGTTTCGTTGAAATTGCAGACTTGGTCCTATTGGTTCAGACAGAGCAGAACCCATGTATGACAGACGTTCCAGATACCGAGAGAAAGGGTGTTCAGATAAGAGCAACACCCATTCTGAGTGAGACAGGACAAAAGGCTACTGCTGGGAAGATGTTACCTCATGTTAAGCAGAAAATCTACAGAACAGATTTCTGGTCTTTAGCAAATCACATAGAAATTTATGAATTTAAGAAAGTAATTTTATTTACTATCAAGCGGCAAAATTGGTTTGGATCAAACAATGAGTTAATTTAAAAAAATACAAGGTTATTAACACTGGAAGGACATGATCTACAGCATGGATGGCACACTCATCTTTGGAATATTAAAAACAAAAAATGCACATATTTCAAAAATCATATAGTAAGAGACTCTTTGATCACAATGTGGAACAAGATAAGGAAGATCCATTATAGTAAAACACTTAACTGGCTATCACCTGTAGAAGCAACAGTATACCCAATTTTTTTAGATAGGAATAAAATAATTAGATATAAAGAATTACTTGACACGGAGGGGAAATTAAAAACAAGAAAAGAACTAGAGGAAATAAATATAATAATGGATTGGTGGACCTATGTCCAGGTAAACTCGAAATAAGATTTGAAAGAGGGAGGGATAAATTTAAAAACATCACAATTAGATAAACTTTAAACAGAAACATCAGACAAATTAATTTCCAAAATATACAAATATTTACAGGATACCAATATAGCAGCAAAAAGTGTTAAAATATTATTACTATGTGGGAAAAAACATTAGAACACAAATAGACCAAGAAGAATGGGAAGATACATGGATAGAAAATTTACAAATGACAAAGGCCACATCCTATAAGGAAAATCATTACAAAATGATACATAGATGGTACCTAGCACTGACCAGGCTTCCTAAGATTTATCAAAATTTGAATCCAAAATGTTGGAAATGCTCCGAACCACATGGTACATACTATCATTGCTGGTGGACCTGTCATGAGGCTCAAAAGTATTGGAAACGTATTCAAAATTGTCTTACCCAAATTATGAAACAGAATATAAAATTAGAACCAGAATTATTCTTACTGGGTTTATCTTGAACAAGATATCCAAAATTAATAAGATACTTAATAACCCATATAATTACTGCTGCAAGGATCGCTTTTGTGCAAAAATGGAAAGAAGGAAACATCCCAACAGAACATGAAGTTACACAAAAGATCCTGGATTGCATGGAGATGGGCAGGGGCCCCTGGGTTGAGACGGGGGCCGTTGCTGGCTTCGCCCGAGGTGCCGGAGGTGCAAGCGGCGTGCAGTGGCCCACCGCCAATCGCGCCACCCAGCTGGCTCGCTGGAAGAAAATTTGAACTTTTGGAAGCGGTGCGGAGCAGAGGCATTGGATTGTGAATTGTGAATTGGATTGTGAAACCTCTTCCGACTTGCCGGCCTGGGGTAATTTTAATAGTGGGAGTTTTTATATAGTATTTTAAATGTTAATATTTTAATATTTTAAATTTTTAATAGCCATAATGAATTAGTTTAATTTTGTTTTAATATTCTATTGCATATGTATGTTTTAATGTTTTGGCTGTGCACCGCCCCGAGTCCGCAAGGAGAGGGGCGGTATAGAAATCCAAGAAAGAAAGAAAGAAAGAAAAATTACTGAACCTTGCCTCTCACAAATTTGTGAGCATGCACAGTAGAGCGCAGACCAACATGTTTTGTGCATGTGTTCTACTGAACATGCACGGAGTGCGCAAAGTATGCTGGGTGCAAGAACTGGTAGTAAAGGTAAGTGGAACCCACCCCTGAACCAATTAGTTCATCTGCCCCAGATGTCTTCAAACTTGGCAGCTTTGCTGGCTGTAGAATTCTGGGAGTTGAAGTCCACAAGTCTTAAAGCTGCCAAGTTTGAAGACCTCTAACCTGGCAGGTTCAATATTTGAAAATTCTGTTTGTGACTCTGTGCCAATTATGGCCTTGCCCTGCGTCTGGAAATTAGCTCTCTGGCAGCATTCCACATGTAATAGGTGGGTGTGAATAACTTTCATCTGAAAGACTGTTTATCAAGCCTTGCAGATGGTAAATGTAAGTAATTTACAGTTATATGAATAAAAGAAGCTTTGCGGGACTAAGATTGTGCTTTATACTTTCTAAGGAAGCCTAGGTCAGAACAGGTTTGGACCAGATGACCTCCAACCCATCTTTTAATAATTCTATGAATATATGAAGTAGAATGAAGGGTCAAGAGGAAAAGAAAGGCCAAGAAAGTTGAATTTAATTAAATCAAGAAACATTAAACAACTACTTTAAAAACAAAAGGCAACATACTAAGCACTGTCTGGTATGGTGGAAGCCAACAAGGATGGAAGAATATGTATACCAGCTCTGGTTTAACCATTAAACAAAATAATCATGTGCTTAGGGCACCATGGGAATGGAAATACCAGTTTTTTTTCTTCTAGCTATTATGCCCGTAACTCTTTCATTGCCGAGTTCAACTTTAGCTTTCAATAAATTTCCATAATTTCATATTTTCCTCATGTAACAATTTCATTTAAAAGTGCATTAAAAGTGTTTATTTCCCTTTGTTCTATTGCTCTAGTTATAAGTAAATAATCTGCTTATTTTACTTATTGCTATTTTGTGTTAAATACAGTGTATGTTTTTTTAAAAAACACACAGCTTCTATTTAATACAATAGTGAGGTCTGACCCAGGGAAATGACCTGAAAGAAAACTGAAGTTTAAATTTCTTATTTCACTTTCGGCACTTATTGAGTCTTAATGTCTAAGCAATGGAAGGACTGAGGGGCACTGTAGTTGCACTGTGGTAATTCTTGCATGAAAAATCATAACTAGTTTTTAAAAAGCCACTTCATAGTTGTCATGTTTCAGTGAAATGGGAAGGAATCAATTCCTTATTTCTTCTATAGCCTCCTGACCCACAATTTTGTCCCAGAAATTTGGAAGATCCCCTCAGGCATGGGTGAGAAAGAAGATTAAAAAAGTTCAATTGTTTATATACCTCTATAAAATATTGGATGTTTTTTTGGGGAATAGCATTTCTTCTTGCACTAAAAACTGATTAAAAATAAATGAGCCATATATGGCAGACACACACATAATTAAAATCAGAAAAATAATGTATACTAACCTTCTTGAATTGAGATTGCCAGAGAATTTCTACTAGATGACTGCAACAACTTCTGATAGTTTTGTGCATTTTGGTCAAACAACTGTACAAGAAGAGCACAAGTCTTTTCATATTCACATCTACTAACTGTACATAGCTGTTCTAATTGCTGAAATACTGTGGCTGTATCATCCAAGGGATCATCCAAACCTTCCCTAAAATCCATATAAAAATTATAATGGATAATGTAAAAATCACTGGACAGTTTGAAATGAAATAACAATCAGTATCCACAAACTAACAGCTGAAATCAACATAAACCTTGTCAGAAGGAGGTGTTTTTTTAAAGCTGGTTGCTTAATTCAACCATGATTAATTTGATTGGGAAGTTATAATGAAACCTAAGAAGATTTACATTGGAGCGAACTGATTTCACAAGCACCATTTTTTATTTCAGGAATAAAATTAATGCAGTTATGCAGATTAAAAGTAGATATCAGGAAAGAAAGAGTATCTTTGTGCAAAGAGCTAGCTATAGTTATGGAGAACAGTACTCTTGATTACCTTATAACCATGGAAACAGATTCCAGTCTAGAAGTAATGTATGCCTTTGTGATTTCAGGTGCATAGGTATCTAAAAGATGGGGTTCTGATGATTTCACAAAAGGAACTGAGGCAACCATTCTTTGCCAAAGGGTTAGCAAGTAATGAACGCTGTTTGGTGCAAATTCCCAGTGCTATAGAGAAAAGAAATGACTTTTTTATTAGAGTAAGCTTCAATCCAATGTAAGCAATCACAAATATTATTTGCAATTTTTTTCACATCTTGGAAAGAAAACCCATGATTATGTATTGTAAAAAACAAATGGAGCCCTAAATTGACAATCTTAGAATATTCTTGGCAGATAAAAGGTAAAATAATCAGTCACCAAGCTCTATACACCCTCCTTTAAAGTAAATAGGGATTCCATTTCCGGTGTGGGCGCAGGATGGAACTTGTACTTTTTTTCTGATCTCCCTGACTCCTCTGGATGTGTCAATGTGAAAGAGAAAAGACCTTGAGCTTATCAAATGTTTTGGTGAACTCAAAAAGTTGGCTCAATGCTTAGACTGCATTAGAGTAACATAAGGGCACTAACGGGTAAATCTGTGAAGGTTAAAGGGAAGGGAACTAGCAGACTTAAAACAGATTCCAAAAAAGGTCAGAGAGTCTAGAAGGAAATACCAATTTTTAACTAAGAAATTGTTTGCCAAGAGTATTATGTTTAGGTGGTTGATG
>JANHFP010000751.1:138677-149247 GCA_032468135.1 Calamaria suluensis | reverse complement strand
TAGAGTACCAACCTTCATAGCTGGCTTGTTGAGCATAGCCTGGCATCAGCTTGCTCAATAGCCTTGGAGTCAGTCTATATAGGAACTTGCTTCCATCATCAAGTTCCTATCATCTGACCCATAGACCTTAATTACACGGTGACTGCAATTAGCATAATTGCAGTAACCTCCTTTCATGGAGCTCTTAAAGATATACAGACTCCAGAGAGACCCAGTCTTCATCCCTGACAAACCCCATAACACTGTCATTGCACTGATGATGTTACCTAATTTGGTAATGAAATGTCTTCAGAAAAAAACATGCTCAGGGATCACCAAGGACCCCTTATTATCTGTATGAATTATGTAACTGAAATATGATGAAAAAATGGGTGAAAGCAAGGCTTTAGCAGGTAGGACATTTTCCCAGAGTTTCTAGAATTCTGGAATGAAAACACATTTTGAATTCCATGTTGGGAAGTGGGACATGTTAAAAGAAAATAAAATTTCCTTTTTATTGTTGAAAAATTCCAAACACACATTCAAGGAATAGATAATTTAGACTTAATGCTGAAACTGTTCAATTTCTCCAAATAAGTTGGGTAGCAATATTAGTCAAAGAAGGATTTTTTGACATCAGGAAGGGGGTTGCTGTTTTATAAATGGATGCTACATTCAAGAAAGTTATGTGTAGTAACTTACACTGTTTTCCAAAAATGATCAGGCTTTGACTTCAGGAAAGAAATCTCATAATTGTCATCAAAAGGTAGGGATTTGTGGTGGTGTCAGCTGAACTTTAACAAGCCTAACAGTATTCCTCCACCCTACCCTTAACCTGAGATCTACATAGCTTTTGAGACTGTTTTACAGTACATGTATGACAATTTGCTCATTATTAATCCAGAGGAGAAAGTGGAATAGAAGCATTTGTCATATGAATGAAACTTCACGTATGATTTATATTTGCCTTATAAACAAATTAAACTGAGAATGGCTAGAGGCCAAACATATGATAATCCCTTGGAATATCTTCTCTATGTCTTCAATAGTCTTCAGTTTAAAACGAAGCTGAAGTTCATTTTGGCTGAATGTCAGGACAGAGATATCTACTAGAATAGTAACTTAGGAACGTCAAAGCTTATCCTTTGCTGCATGTCACCAAACTGGTTTTATTTTACTTTAAAACACAGTTAAGCTTCTCATTAGCCCAAATGTTCATAGAATGTGAGAATTTACAGCTATAGCTGAGAATATTCAAGGAGATCAGAAAGCTTTCAGCAGATTTAATTCTTCTCCAGAGATAATTCTTGAAATAATATGACCCAGTTTTTTACTCTTCTCTTCTGAAATGCAGCAAGAAGCTAACTAAACTATGGCTATCTATATGGAACTTTGGAAATACTGTGTATTTTTGACTGTATTACATGGAGAAATACTTATGGTCATTCCTATGATAATTTTTTAAAATACATTTTTATAAATTCAACTTCACTAATTTTGGCATATAGTAGTCTATTTACTTCTAGGGGAGACAGATGTACAATAGAGATAGTGGTTAGAAGAACTGGGCACTATTTTGTAATCTAACCTCATTTGCATGTCTCTTTGCAACATGACTTCTGTTGAAATGATATTTGCAGGACATTCAACCTTTCCTTCCTGTATCAGTTCAGCTGCCTTTTTCTTCTGACTCTGACCCAATTTGTTCTCACACCATAATGGAGGAAAACATAAGGAAGGATCCTAGCTGTAGATAGATATGAGCCATTTAGCCTTTCCTATCACTGTGACATTTTCCAAATAAGACAAGTCTTCCTTTCCTCTTATATAAGAGGACCAGCTTCAAAATGAAAGCTGCATTTACAACAGTGTTTTTCTCCCTATGCACTATGTCCTGACTATAAAATACTTTGCCATCAACATTTCACAGACGTCATGTGCATTGTTGGGATTTATTTCATATATTCTACCGACAGTCTACAAAACTGCTGCATTCCAGAGCAAATCCAACATTTGCTGATGTATTTTCATGGCAAGGCAACGCAGAACCCTTCTTTGCTTTTTAAGGTACGTCTCTCAGTGGAAATGCATTTCATTTTTAGTATGCTGTTTTACTTCTGCCCATTTCTCCTTTTCCACATCCTCACAGTTTCTCATTGTGGTTTGGAAGTTGACTGCATACAACACTTTTGAATGTGTGTGTGTGTGTGTGTGTCTGGGTGTGCATTTCAAATCGAATCAACAGCAATATCGTAATCTCATAGGTGAAATGATTAACTTTTTTTTAATCTTATTTGTCAAGCATGTATAAAATAACAAGGAAAAGTATAAACATAATTTGAATTCATGAAAAGAGTAAGAGTAAAAACGAATATTAGGACAGGGACGGTAGGCAAGCTGGTGCACTTGCAATATGATTGGTGAATATAATGGCGAACTTGCGATATGGCCTAATGAAATCATTTCACCTATGAGAGTACGATATTGGCCAGTGCCTGAGCAAGAACTTGAACAGAGGCTGCTACTCTGTTTTATTTCCTGGGGATCCTTCCATTCTAATGTCTGAGACAATCATTGGCAAGAAGATACATTGCATAAGGTTCACAAAGTGGACATCGATGATTCCCCACTTCCCTTGAAAGGCAGACAATAGCTGCCCTCCGAATCAAGACACTAATCTTAGTCCATTCGTCTATCTTGAAAAGGGCATGGTGTCCCCGATCAATTGCCATAGATAAAAGCTTTTCCCATAAGCTCTTTTAATTAATTAACAAAATGCCAACTTGAATTGATGAACGCTGTACCATCATTATTTTTTCCCTCCGTACTAGGGCCATGATGGCGAACCTATGGCACGGGTGCCACAGGTGGCACGCGGAGCCATATCAGTGGGCATGCGGGTGTTGCTCTAGTTCATCCCTGATGTGCATGTGCGTGCTGGCCAGCTGATTTTCAGGCCTTCCAGGCCCACCAGAAGTTGGGAAAGAAGCTGCTTCCAGCCTCTGGAGGGCCTGGGGAGTGGGGAAAGCCTATTTTTCACTCTCCCCAGGCTCCAGAGTCATTCTTAGGGAGGATGGGGCAAATTGAATTATGGGTGTGTGCACGTGGATGTGCAACCCCCTGGGCACCCTCCACTTTTGGCACACGATGGCGAAAAGGTTAGCCATCACTGTACTAGGGTATACATACCAATCGTTCTGAGGCTGGCAGCATGAATGGTAACAATAAATTGCAAACAATGATGCAGTTGTATTACCCAGCTGAGCTTGATAGCTAGCACTGATGATGCTACCTATGCGGGTAATGAAATGCCTGCAAGAAAACATCTGAGGTCACAGAGCACCAAGGACCCCAAAGTTCAACCCTGAGCTACAAATATTCTCTTCTAAAGATCCATATCTTTTAAATGCTGGAAAGTGGTGGAGATTTTTCTACAGTTTGTCTCCCTTCCCAACAGCTGTGAACATCCATTTAATCAATTCTGATTGGTTTTGTTACCTTTGTATACATCTTCCCCCGAATCTTTTGGACACCCAGATGATAAGCCTAAATTCCATGGGAATTATTTCAGTTATTACTTATTTATCTTTGGCATCCAGCTTTCTGAACCTGCCAAAGATTGATTCTGTCTCTACTTTGTGCTACTTTTTCCCCCAGCTCCAGCAAAAGGTTTTAAATCAAGCACTATGTACCCACTTGTTTAAATTATCTAAAGTACCACAGTTGCTAAGGAAACTATTTCTTTGTTATCAAGGGCATTGAGAAGATTTGCCTCACTTTCTTTCCTTTCCTTCCCTCTCCTCGTCCTCCTTTATATTTGTGTGTCTGGATATGCGTATATCAACCAGCCACATCCTCCAGCTATGTTCCCTAGCCTGATGTCCTCCATTTCATTTCTCCCAAAAAGCACAGAAGGAAGTATTATGGCCTTAAATGGAGTCTGCCATGATTAATTCCCTACTACAGGGCGGTCAAACTCCTGGCCTGCGGGCCAGATGTGTCATGTGCTGGCCACGCCCATGCCCGGTTTAGCGAAAGGGAAAAAAAGTCCTGATATGTCACATGACGTTGCCATGATGACACCCCTGCTCCAGTGGTGAGATTCAATTTTTTTTTTACTACCGGTTCTCTGGGTGTGGCTTGGTGGGTGTGGTAGGGGAAGGATACTCCTCTGGATAAAATCTCCATTCCCACCCCACACCAGGGCAAGGATAGTGCAAAATCCCCATTTCCTCCTGATCAACTGGGACTTGGGAGGCAGAGAATAGATGGGGGCAGGGCCAGTCAGAGGTGGTATTTACCGGTTCTCCAAACTACTCAAAATCTCTGGTACCGGTTCTCCAGAACTGGTCAGAACCTGCTGAAACCCACCTCTGCCCTGCTCTATTCCAAAGCGTTCTTTTCTCAAACACAGAAAATTATGTGCACATAATAAATTGTGTGTACATTTGAAATCTTGCCTTTTAATTGATCTGTATGAGTGAAATTGTCATATAATCACTGTGATGAAAGGTATTTGGAATGGCTTGTGGGGTTGGTTTGTTTTTGATTTTTTTTTTTGGGGGGGGGTTGGTTGGTTAGCTTCTTTGGAGAAAACCTACCAGTGTCTAAAATGTCAGATAAGTGATCTGAAATGTCTATGCAATATCTCAGACAAATAAGGCTTTGAAAAATTATAAAGTTTCATTAAATCTGGCTTGATCATTTTTAAACAGCTCCCTAAAACAAATATCTAAAAGTGCACTCTCCATGCCTTTCCTCAGCTACCGAGATGCAACGGACATCTGGGCCCAGAATCTTCAGCAATCTTTAGTCATTTCCTTGAAATCTGGGGCGGCCTATCCATCTGAGCAGCTTGTCATGTCTACAACAGACCTCTGACATTCAGCAGGCTATAAAAAGTTTATATCTGTTGTTACTGACTTAAAAGAAATACAGGAAGAAGGGCTTAAGGACCATGGGAAAGGAAACAATAGTGAAAGGTGCTTGTTTGTTTCACCTTTGGGGTCATTGAGGGCATTTTTCTGTTACTCTTGTTGAAGCATCTACTATATTTCTGGACTGAAACTTGCTAGTCCTCTTGCTCTTTATTCAGAGAAAATACCTCTCCTTCCAGTTGCTGGATACCACGAGTTCCCAGCTTCCTAGTTGATAATGATTTAAATTATGCAACTGGCAAGCCAATCAAAAGAAGACCTGCTGTCTCGGCTCCCACACTGAAGCCCTGAGCTGAGCATCTGCAGAAGGAGGAACAACAACATCGCATCTGTAGGAATTTAATAATGTATCAAAGCTGGGTTTTCCTTGTGTATCTATCCCTAGCTTTAATATCTTAACAGATAGAAATCTACGCACATGACCAGGGTAGGAGACAGAAAAGCAGAAACTAAATGGATCTTATTGGATTCTTTTTTTAAAAAATGTGAGGAACAACCACAACAGATTGCGCTCATTTTCTTGAGTTTTTTCCCCCAGTGGTTTCCTTCTTCATAGAGGAATGGACAGCTCAATTCAGTAGCATTCTTCAAACAAGAACTCCATGTGTGCATACATCAAAAGCAGAAGATGTAACTCTGAGATTAACCCAGAACAAAAGCGAAAAGAACAAGTGACAAAGAGAGAAGACCAGATCAATCTTTAATTCTCTTTCAATACCTTAACTCCCTTGTGCTCAATAGATTATAAGATATTGAAAAATAAATGCCACCAAGTCACGTTTCCAAAATCCCTTCTCATTGGTTTGTTTTGATTCCCGGAGTTGTGGGTCCTCCATTTTTGGAAGTTTTTGAGAACAGATTGGACAACCAATTGTCAGGATTGGTATAAAGATGGGTTAGAGTCGAACAGGGTCCCCAAATATTGGGTTGTGTCCCACTAGTCTGCTCTGAGCTGTTTGCAACCAAGCCATGGAAATACTGGGTGAGCATGTTCATGTATGCATCCACACTTGTGTGAGCATCAGGCGAATGCATGCACATGCACTCCATTTCCATGAGTGGTGGGTGTGCGAGCCCACCACTGATGCAAATTGAGCTGAGCATGCAGGATTTTGGGCCACTTGCGCAGAACCATCCCCTCTCCACCACCACCACCACCAGTCCTCAAAACTAGGCTAGAAGACCTGCAAGGTCCCTCCAAGCCTTATAATTCTATTATCTTGAAAGGTTTTGTGTTGATCTCTGCCCAAGGACTTAATGAGTCAAGTTGCCATTATTTCTTTCAATGGGAAGTGTTTCAGTTCAATGAGCCACTTTTAGAGGTACATGCTGCTCACATACATTGTTCTGGGTGTGGTTTCATCAGATAGGTGAGTGAACAAGGAATTCTTGTTTGTCCTGAAACATGTTAGCTTTGGCACATTTATCTCTTTTAGTTCATGCATCCATTTAATTTTGTCAGACTTTTGCTTCAATTAATGATAGGGCATTTCCCAAGCCCTAAGTATTTCTTTTTGTTTTCTCAACTGATTACCCTACCTTCATTCAAGAACCTCAGTTGTACACTTATGACATGCCCCTTCTTCTGCATCCATATAATCTACCACTTTGGGTGACCCTTGGCTCTCAGATCTAATTGTACAGTTCCTTTTCGTGTACCTGTCTTCTTGAATCCAAACTAGTCCTCTTTAGTTGAGGCATGCACCTTCCTCCAGAGGATTCCAACTATTGTCTCAATATTTAGCCTCGTCTCTCTGCTCATGAATGCCAGCTGCAGTATTAGCAATTTCAATCTCAAGGAGAAGTTTACGTTCAGAGTTGCTTTAGGTTCCATTGGTGAGTTGTTGTTTTTTTTGTCTTTTGTTTATTTCAATTTATGCCATCCATCCATCCATATTTTCACCGTGACTCTGGGAAGCTAACAACTAAAATAAAATACATGTAGTCAAGTAAAAAAAATACGCAAACCACCATTAATATAATTATCTCATGGGCTCCAATTGACAAGCCAACTCCCAAGCCCAGGAACAAGGGCCACCATCAAGGGTTTCACTCAGTCTGATCTGCAGTAAATCTCTAGTGAACAGAAAAACAGAATGGGACAATATGCCACAGCCAACTTGCTGTGGCCAACTCACCACAGCCAACTCACCATGATCAACTCACAGTGACCAGCTCACCATGGCCAATTCAACACAGGATGACTTGCCATTGTCAACTCTCTGCAGGACAATTTAACAATTCTATTTAATTATTTAAAATAAATGTAAGCATATTTTAATTGTTGCCATTCACCATTCAGTCTGACCCTCCTTTTTCATCCTTTCCTTAATGATTCTCTTCTACCATTTCTTTGATATTAGTGCAATTCTGTCCCAAAGTGAGTTTGTCCTGTGGTGAGTTGGCTTTGACGAGTTGTCCCCCAGTGTGTTGGCTAAGAGTTGGCCACAGCAAATTGTCATAGACCCACAGATTCACTTTCTTCCTCTCTGGATCCCTCCAGATGATGTTGCTTAATTGATGGTGCCCTTGAGATGTCGCCATTTCTCAAAATTGCCTTTCTTTTCTAATATTTTCTTCAGTTGCTCAGGAAATGTACATTTCTCCTTTGGAACTTCTCTAGACATTTACTTCAAACTGAACCAATGGAAAACATTTATGCATGTCTAGACATGTTCCTCAGTAGCTCAGCAGATAAGACAGCTGAGCTTGTCAATTGGAAGGTCGGGTTCGAATCCCTGTGCCGTGTAATGGGGTGAGCTCCCATTACTTGTCCCAGCTTTTTCCAACCTAGCAGTTTCAAAAGCATGTAAAAATGCAAGTAGAAAAAAATGCATTTAGTCATGCCGGCCACATGACCATGGAGATGTCTTCGAACAGCGCTGGCTCTTCGGCTTTGAAACAGAGATTAGCACCACCCCCTAGAGCTGGAAACGACTAGCCATATGTGTGAGGGAAACCTTTAGACATATTCCTGGTAATTAGGGATATAGATGCAAGGTCCTGTCATGCACCTTCTTAGATAAACCTTCCTTCTGTTATAGTTATGCAGCTTGCTTCATTAATCATTGCTCAGGTCAGATTCCCTTTCTCAGAAATGCTCAGATGCATGCACTGCCAACAATATTTTCTCCCTTACTTTATTCCTAAGAGAAAAAGAGAGGGATGCCTTTAAACAGGAAAATGAAAAGATGAGATGTAGAAAACAAGATCATTAAGGAGAACCACTTCATGGATATTAATTACTAATGTACTTTTACTCATCCTTGATAGAGAAACTGTGTTTTCTCTTTTGTAATAAATAATTTTGAATGTATGTAGTGTCGTAATCACTGATAATACCTTTGGTGATATGCATTTGTGACAAGGCTTGAAAACAAAAAGCAAATTATTATCTAGTTAAATATTCAGCGATATGTTGTTAGAATGAGGGCGTATCATCTTATACACAAAGACAATTTATTTTTCAAGTCACACAATAGAAAAATAAAATAAAAGCCTACTGAAAAATGCATGGCTTACTTCTAAATAATACTTGCTTCTAAAGTATTGCACATCACTACTGTTCAATAAAGGCAGAATTAAAATTGAGGCATTTTAAGGTCTGAACATTACGTATTTTTTGGTAATATGTTCCTTGGCATTCAATCACTATAATGTGATGTAATGAATGCAGAGTAAACTGCATCTTAACAGTAACAGGGCATTACAAGAAACACACAAGGTTTTCTTCTACCTTACCTAATGCATTTTCAATTTAAAAAACGTAATAATCTCATCCACATCCCATCTGTCTCTTAGTTCTGGTTTCAGTGTAGTACTACATGTACATGGAGGAAAGTAAGCGATGAGGTACCACAAGATTCCACCTTAGGCCCGGTACTCTTCAATATCTTCATAAATGACTTAGATGAGAGAACAGAAGGGGACTCATCAAATTGTAGTTGACACTAAGCTGGCAGGAATAGTAAACAGAAGACAAGCTCGGGATCCAAAAAAGATCTTGCAAGACTTGAACAATGGGCCCTATCCAACCCTACATTCCTAACCCTGTCCAACAATATGAAATTTAATATGGAGATGGGCAAGGTTTTACACCTAGGTAGGAAAAACCAAAGGTATAAGTACAGATTAGGTGAAACCTAGCTCAAAACCAGTAACTGTGAGAGGGACCTTGGAGTCCTAGTGGCCAATCATTTAAACATGAGTCAGCAGTGTGCAGCTGCTGCCAAAAAAGCTAATATAATCCTTGGTTGTATAAACAAAGGCATATAGTCAA
The DNA here is from genome assembly GCA_032468135.1 of Calamaria suluensis. Classification (NCBI taxonomy): domain Eukaryota; kingdom Metazoa; phylum Chordata; class Lepidosauria; order Squamata; family Calamariidae; genus Calamaria; species Calamaria suluensis. The sequence continues at coordinate 140,052 of JANHFP010000751.1, read as the reverse complement.
AATCAACCTCTTTAGAAATCCTTAGTAAGACCACACCTGGAATATTGCATCCAATTTTTGTACAAAAAAGATGTTGAAACCTTGGAAAAAGTGCAAAAAAGAGCAGCTACGAAGAATAAGGGCCTGGAGACTAAAAGATATGAACAGTTGCAGGAATTAGGTATGGCCAATCTAGAGCAAAGAAGGACTAGGGGGTCACATGATAGCAGTATTCCAGTATTTAAATGGCTGCAACAAAGAAGAGGGGAGGGGGTCAACTTATTTTCCAAAGTGCCAGAAGGCAGGACAAGAAACAATGGATTGACACTAATCAAGGACAGAAGCAACCTGGAATTAATGAGAAACTTCCTAAGAGTGAGGACAATTAATCAATGAAACAGCTTGTCTTCAGAAGTTGTAGGTGCTTCATCATTGGAGGTTTTTAAGAAAAGATTGGAAAAGACGCCTGTCTGAAATGGTGTGAGGTCTCCTGCTTTAGCAGGTGGTTGGACTAGAAGACTTCCAAGGTTCCTTCCAGCTCTATTCTGGTTAATTGATTTCAGAATGGCAAAGGTGGTGAATATTGGCCCAGAATTGAAAGAACTAGTAATTGCTCACTACTCTGTAAATAAGGGAACGCCATGGACAAAAGAGAACCTGTAAGAAAATTATCAGTAAAAGAAGGTAAATTAAGTGTTTAAGAACTTAATTATCTGAAAATAATGGAACAAAGGTTTATCAAGCATTACCTTACCAGCATTTATTATCATGGGAAGGAAGTGGACACAGAAAAGGCAAGGACCCAATCCAGTTATTTGGAACAACTCAGAAAGATTTATTTCCAAGCGTATTTAGAGGCTTCATATTTAGCTAATAATATTGAGCTTTGTACTCAAAAGCATCAACCTTTTGTTTCTCAGGTTCTAAGCTTCTTCAGATGTTTACATGAAGACAAGGAGTTCTTTAAAAAAATTTACACCACAGATACTCTTTCAATAGCTTCTGGGGCCATGGATCATGGTCACGGACTTCCAAGACTTAACTCAAGATTTAAATCATAACATTTCTTCAAAGCCTTCATGAACCCCCTGTGAGGGCATTGCAGCCCACCAGGGGTCTGCAAACCACAGACTGAGAACCACTGCATTAAGGCAATATACAGGTAAGTAGCACTGAACACAGAAGAATTTACTTCTAAGCAAACAGGCAAACTATCCATCTATCTTTTATTCCTTTGCCTTAGATATCATTCCCGGTGGATGGGAGGTTATAAGGAATGACCTATTTTACCTGAAAGGATACTGCTCTTGTTTCTTCAGCAGGATAAAAATAGTAAGATAAGTGACTAAGTCAGTATGCATTTTTTAAAAAGGTTGTATATGGAAAAGTTAAAGTT
>JANHFP010000751.1:128281-138577 GCA_032468135.1 Calamaria suluensis | reverse complement strand
TAATATGGCTGTAAACCGCCCCGAGTCTACGGAGAGGGGCGGTATATAAATTTAAATAAAACTAAACTAAACTAAACTTTCTCCAGAGAACGTTTTGAACAACTAGGTCTCATGGCAAGTATCCGCAGTTACAGGGTGTTCCATTTGAAGAAAGACTCTGCAGCTTTGGTGTTGAAAGGCTTCACACATATACTGTTGATATGATCACATTCTCCAGAACAGCTTTCTCCAGACATCTCGATAAGTGTTAGTGGTTCCAGAGTGTTCATCTGAAGAAAGACTCTACAGCTTTGATGCTGAATTCATCACACGTATATTGCTGATACGATCAGATTCATCAATAAAGTTAGTTGTGGTTGGTTGTGGTTGGATTCACTGTGGTTTCTTGGAATCGGCCCAGATTGTTGTTATTGTGATAAATAGACTAAGTCTCCCATGGGTCATGCCTCTGTCAGCGTCCGACTCAGAAGAAGAAGAAGAACAGCTGGCAGAGCAGGGGCTGCAGAGGAAGGTGGGGAAGGGCAGGGCCAGGCTGGGCCAAGTGGAGTCGAGGCAGACCCAGACAGGAGGATGAGGAACCAGGCCCACCTCCTCTCCATCCTAGGCAGCGTAGGCAGGAGAGAAGGAAGCTGCAGAAAAGCCTACTCAGGAGAAAATGATTGATGGGACACAGCTGTGTCAGTGTGGGTTATAAGCAAGCCATTTGCAAAGGTTTGCTGCTGGATTCAAAGCTGATTATCTTGAGATGCCTGCCGTGGTTTCTGGCCTCCTTGTTTTCCTGCCAAGTTTGTTGCAATTAGCCGCCAAAGAACTTGCTTATCTCCTGGGTGATTAATTCTCAGTGAAGTGTGAATTCATCTTGTCTGCAGGAAGCCAACTCGAGTTTTGTTTTTCAAGCCGGGAAAAACGTACCAGAGATTTTGGGGGAGCTGGGGTCCATGTATAATAAAGGCTGCTGCTAAGGATTGAGTTGCGTTCCTTTTTGTGACGCAAGCTGGGTCATCTCACCATGTTGCTGATGTTGCCGTGGCCTTGTTTTTTTCTCCTTAGATGTTACTAAACTTGAAAGTGTCCAGGCTGCTGAGAAAGAAGTGCAGAAATGCGTTGGAGACGGTGGGCTCACCATCCTATACAACAATGCCGGCATTTGGCTCCTGAACACTCTTGAAACAGAAAACGCCAAGGATATGATGCAAGTTTACTCTGTCAATACCATCGGGACCCTGCAAATGAGTCAGGTTGGTTTACGAACCAAATTTCTTTTAAAGCAAGGAAGGCTGCTTTAATTAAAGGGGGGGGGGAGAAACAAAGGTTGAGCACCTGAATTCCGTATAACTAGGGAGAAAGATAACACTGTAATGCTCAAAAGAAAGAAGTGGAAATTGCAAACTTGTTTGCAAACATAAAAATTAGATGCTCCTTTTTAGGCAGTATTGGAACCCAGCACTTGTCCTGGGTGTGGTCAGGCCTGGGTAACTCATTGAAAGTCCCCTTGCAGGTCATAAGCAAATTCCAAGAAAGATAAGAGAAACCAGATGGAAATGTCAATTTTTAACAAACATATTGTCTGCCAAGGGAATAATATTTAGATGGTTGATGCCTGAAGGTGTGTTAATATTCTGGGAGGAAAAAATATACTTTTTAATAGTAGTGAATAGTAGTGGTAATAGTAGTGAAGCAGAAGCTTTCTACAAAGAACATAGTTTGCTCCTGGAAGGAGAGCAGATGGAGACTAGAAAGAAAGGTGATGGAGATAAAGGTGGAGGAAAGAGCAGATAAGGTAGAGGAATCAATGCAATCACTCCAAGAAGATAAACAAAATCTGGAAAATATGGTTACCAACATGGAGCTGGAAAGATTGTCCGTCTATTTGAGATTTCAAAATGTAATTGAAGAAGCGGGGGAGGACCTTAAAGATATTATGAGTACAATTTTGGCAAACTTTATTGGAAGGGAAAAAGATCAAATGTGGTGGGACACTGGTCAAGCTTACAGAGTTAATTCATACTATGCTAGAACACACTAATCTAAAAAAATATATCTTAAAGGAATGACGTTTAGATGGCTGATGCCAGACGGTTTATTGATATTCTGGGAAGACAAAAGAATTAAAATAAATTGTCATGCCTAGTGCCATTCCTCAGCCTCAGTCAGACTCAGACTCAGAGGGGTTAACAGACTTAGGTGAGGATGAGGTCACTGACCAATTAATTCCCCCAGCTGTGAGTGATGACGAGGAGGAGGAGGAGCCAGTTCCTCTCGCAGACGCTAGAGAGCGACGACGGGAGAAAATACATCAGCAACGTTCACAGCTGAGAAAGCATTGATTATGGGGAATGCTTTATAAGGAGGAGATTGGGTGGGGTTTTCTTTGCTGGTAGCAGAGAGTGATATTTTGTTCTGGACCGTGTCTGGCTTCTGACCAGCTGTGCTTCGTGATTGTTTGTCTTGAGTTCCAGCCAACTTCCTTGCTGATAAATATATCCTTTGGTTATCTGTGTTTTTGCTTTTCAAGGAGTGCTGTTAACTTCTTGATAAAGATGTTTTTGTTTTGTACATTTTTGCGTTGAGGGTTGTTTCCTTCGGTATCTGGACTTGGCCAGGTCAGCACAATTAGCAAGGGAAGTACATGCATTTAGTGTCTCCAAAGGACTCCAATAGAAGCTGGAGGAAAAGGGTGGATTCCCCCGTTCACCATCCAATTCTTCTGTCTTACAATCAAAAGGAGCAACCATAAGGACAAATTGTTTGAGTGATGTCTTGCCATTTTCTGTCATCCAGGGAAGATCAAAGGGAGATGATATGCTTGGTTTCCTAAAACAAGGCTGTAAATCATCAACTCCACTCTTCTGTGGAACTCTCTTCAGTCAGCCATCTTCCCCTGGAAGTCATGAATACCTCCCTAAATTCTTAGGAACTTTTCCAGTGAAGGCCATTGTTGAAAGTAATCTGATAAGGAGCTATCTCTGAAAGGACCCAACAGATCATGGTTGTCTAGTTAGAAATATATTGGTCTAATCTAGAAAACTTTTAAAACAGTGACATATTCTGTTTCATTATTTTGTATTAATAGGTGCATTACTTATTAATTCTCCTAAATGGAAAAGCATTAGAAAGCTTTTGACAAAATGACACTCTTTTTTTAATGCTCATAATGTTTTAACAAATGTGCTTGACAAGTTGAAACAAATGTATTTGCATAATTTCTTAGTACACATTTAAGAAAGCTACAGAGAGAAGTTGATCTAACTCCAGAATATCACTGATTTGAGTTGCATTCTTCCTCTTCCATTTCTCTTATTAATAACTAGCAGCCCAGTTTGGTGTGAACTAATAGGTAGCACTAAAATGACATTATATCAATTACATGAAGTAAAAGGTTATTTTTAAATGGGAGATGGAAAATTGCTGCTACATTTCCTAGTTTAAATCTGTTAAATCAAGTCACACCCTGTAACTAGCATATTTTGGCAAAAGAAAAGCTAAAACAATTCTCAATCACCTAAAACTTCAAGGTCAAATTTTGTAAATGTTTGCTCTGAATTACTTCTGACAGTAATTGATTTCATATGTCAGACTCTGGAAATGAAATGAGTCCATCCTAAATGGTCCAGAATGATTCAGAGCTTAGTTCTTTCCTATAGCTTATTTTGAAGCTGATGTACAGAGATTCTCTTTGTAGTGAAGAGAATATAAAGCATGTGAACTAGGAAAAAGTGAATTTTAAGTTTCGTTACCCTCAATGCTATTTTATATTTCTGATTGAAAAAGTGAAGGAATAGGTAATAAACGTGAATGCATTTAATAAATAAAGGCAGTAAATAAAGTAAAATTAACACGAGAAACTCTAAATGCCAGTTGGAGTGGAAAATCTATAATGCATATTTTCCTCAAGATGGAGTGATGAAATTAAACAATGATGGCGAGACAGTTTAAAATGGGTCCAAGCTACTTGAGCGACCATCTCATCTCACTGGGATTGGCCTGCCTAACTCGAGTCAGCAGAGGAGGTATGCTGTTTGGCCGGTGATGGGTTTTGTTTTTTTTTTACTACCGTTTCTGTGAGCATGGCTTGGTGGGCGTGGCATGGCTTGGTGGGTGTGGCAGGGGAAGGATACTGTAAAATCTCCATTTCCTCCCCATTCCAGGGGAAGATTACTGCAAAATCCCCATTTCCTCCCAATCAGCTGGGACTTGGGAGGCAGAGAATAGATGTGGGTGGGGCTAGTTAGAATTTTTACTTTCGGTTCTCCGAACTACCCAAAATTTCTGCTACCAGTTCTCCATTCCCCATCCTGCAAAATCTCCATTTCCTTCAATCAGCTGGGACTTGGGAGGCAGAGAAGAGAAGTCAGAATTTTTACCAGCAATTCTCCAAACTACTCAAGATTTCTGCTACCGGTTCTCCAGAACTGGACAGAACCTGCTAAAACCCACCTCTGCTGTAGGCCCTATCAGCCCAAATATTCTGACTTGTGGGATCCAAGAGAAGGTGCTTCTCTGCTATTGCAACTACCTTATGGAACATCTTCCTTCCCCATGTGTCATCAGCGTCAACCTTCTTAGCTTTCTGTAAGAGCCTGAAGACCTGACTTTGCCAGTTAGCTTGGGGACTCCAATGGGGGACTATCAAAGTAGAGCTGGTTGATTGATTAACATATCTCACTCCCTTCTCCACATCTGGCTCTTACCCTCTCATTCTTTTAATCAGATTTTATATTAACTTATTTATGTTTTTTAGTTCATATTTTTTCTTTTGTGACTGTAGGCCACCCAGAGTTATCTTGAGGTAAGCTGGACAGCCTATACATTTATTTATTTATTTATTCATTCATTCATTCATTCATTCATTCATTCATTCATTCACACATACATTAATAATTATTTGAAAACAATTCAGGGAAATGATTGTAGGGAACTTTAAATACTGTGTCTGGTCTTGGATGCCATATTTTAGATAAGATTCTGACCAATCAGAAACAGAGAAGGCAACAAGGATGATCAGATAAACAGAATATGTTTAGCCTTGAGAAGAGAGTGTTGATGAGGGGTGGGAATGCACCTTTAATGCCAAACGGTGTAGGATACGGAATAGTGATTTTTGGTTGTGTTATTGACATTTATTCTGGATGTATGGTTGATCTACTTATCTGGAGTTCATGGAGGATGGTCTTTGTCTGTTACAGTTTTTCTACAGTGATATAGGTTTCAGTTGAATATCAATAAAATATCCCAAAGGTAGAAGGATTACCAAACCAATTCAAGTAAAAGTAATGTGCAGCCTCTTCATGCTCAGAGGGCACTATCAATGAGGCTGTTGGTGAGCAGTCGTTATCTGGAGAAACCATTTCCAAGGAAGTGAAGGGGGCTTCCTTAATTTGAATGGTGTTGTGTACTGAATATGTGAAATATTTTTTTTTTTTGGATCACATGAAGTAATGTCTAAATCTCTTATTACGTTCTTCCTGAAATAAGCATAAAAGAAAGAGAAGTCCACATTTATGCACACATAATGTCCTTTAGCGGGTGCTGTTAGGACCTTATGTAGGTTTGCAGTTTAGTACAGACAGTGTTCTGGAAGGGTTTGTGAAATTGCCAAATCCAATAACTTCATTGAGCGTAGGCTGGAAGTGTTCCATTCTGACCCAGCATCATGAGCAAAATTACTTGACTCCTCAAGAACAACACGTACAATGCCATAATGCTTTTTAAAACTTATTTGAAACTTGAGGGCAAAAAACCCAGCTAAGAACATCTAAATGAAAAAGAAGGAAAAAAAAGGAACCGATTTCGATGTCTCATAATGATCAGCACTAGAGAGGCCTGTACAATTATTTAGGTACATATTGACCTAGATGTTGAGTGCTGAACATTATGTTTAAAGAATCTGCAAGGGATCAATTAAATTTCATCTAATTCTGGCACATTCAATGGGAATAGTCCTCTCCTAATTCTAGTATCAAAGAGGTCAAAAAATACATGATTGTGTAAATGCCAGTAGTTTGTATAGAACACTGAATAGGTTTAGAAATGTTATATTCATCTGCAATAATAACCTCCCTGTTCTGAAATGAGACAACACTCAACCACCCAATCATTTTCATTTTTGGCAAGCTTTGCCTTTCCAACATCTCCAACAGCATAAGGACTTATTTCCTTATAAGTTATCTGTGATGCATTATATCAGGCCCCTTCAATCTTTCCTTCTGTCTCTAGTTAAAAGCTCAAAGCTAATGATAAACCTCTAACAAACCAGATTATTACATGTGGGATGTTAATAGCCACTCCATATGTTTGCCTATAGCTACTTATATTGTAGTTGGCTAGGATACTGATAAACCTCCACAAGTAGTTGGCTAGGATACTGATAAACCTCCACAAGTAACCTCTTTAAAATTCATCAATAATTCCCTGTTTGTTGCAAACTGTTCACTAAGCAGTTTAAGTAGGAAAAAGGACATTGGAAGAATATCTGAAAGGTAGTGAAGAAGATACAAGAAGACTTGCTGAGTACTGGAGAGTCAAAACTGGCTTACAAGAAAAACCAAATGAAGAATAGAAAAGAGACATGACCAAGCAAATTATTTCATGGACTGTACATAAAAATACTTGGAAAAACAGATAACAACAACGCCTAATAATGTCTGAGAACAAAATTTGAAGAAAGAGAGAGGGGGGCTAATTCTGGCTGCTCAAACCAAGTTTTAAGAATGAATGCATATAAAGCCAGAATTGAGAAGACAACAATAGGCAGAAAATGCTGGCTATGCAAGGAAGCCAGAGAAACAGTATATCGTGCAGTTAGCTGCTGCAAGAAAATTGTACAGACTAACTACAAACAATAGTGTAACAAAAATGCCAATCAAGGTACGTGGTAATGTCAGCAAGAAATGTCATTTGCCTGCAAGCAAGGACTGGTGAAATCACAAAACAGGCAATATAATAGAAAATGAAGAAATTAAAATGTTCTGGAACTGTAGAATTCAAACAGTTAAGCACCTGCCACATAACACCCCAGGTTTAACAACTGTCAATCAGAAAGGTGGGAAAAAAACACAACCCCAACCTAGATAGTGGACTTTGCAATACTAGGAGACAGAATAATAAGAATTTAAAAAAAAAAACCTAGAGAAAATCACAACATGCAAAGATTTGCAAATATATGTAGAATGACTGTGATCAAAAAGCAGGGCAATTACAGTATCAATTATAGTATCAATAATAATAGCAACCTTGGGTACTAATATCTGGAGTAGTACTTGCATACCATCAGCATTGACAACTCTACCATCAATCAATTGCCAAATGTAGCTTTACTTGGAATAGCTTATATCCTGGAAAGATACCTTTAAGACCATCAAGCAACAACAGCTGTCTATTCCAAGTCCTTGAGAAGGGCTTGATAAGTAGGTAAAGCTGCCAAATCCAGTCTAAACATCTAACTGAGTATGAGACCAACCATAATAAAAATAATGGCTTTTTAGAAATCAAAGCAATGCTGAGCAAAAATTATATTCTTTCTTGCTGTTGTTATCATGCGCTAAATCCAATACTTAATGTAAAGCAAAAACATCAAGTGTTATTAATGAAAGTAATTGATGTTTAATCTCCTTTTAAGGATACCATATATCTTATTCATGTGTTTCAAGCTAGTAGAGATTGCTAGCCCTCTGGGTAGAGACAGTCTTGATGGAGTTGTTGACAATGAACCTTGGTGTGAGATCCTGGTAGACAAGGAGTCCTTGGAGCTTTTGGCAATAGCTCCTGAGACTACATCAGCATTCATCTCATGTTCATCAGCATTCATCTCACATTCATCTCATGTTCTTTCTCTTCCAAGTAGTTCTTCCCAGATAGAATCATGCTGGGATTTCCCACTAAATGTGCAAACTGTGCATCCTTGATCCAGACAGCTTGATTACTGCACCCTTATTAGATGGAGGTCAGACTGCCTGGAATGGGAGACCTCAAGGCCAGCGCTCAATAAGGAAAGCTACAAAAAAAAGAAAACATGTATTTTATTATCAATTCCAAAATCACAAACTTGTCTCACTTATATGTCATGAGGGGGAATTCACTGGAGAAAGGAATTATGTAAAAGGAAACCAGGCTGCCAAAGGACATGGTGGCTGGACACCATCAAATCCAGCCAGAGCACAGAACGTATTCCAAGAAGTAGTGCAAGATTGAAAGATGTGCCATAGAGTCATCAAGATGCCCATAGAATCATCAAGAGTTGGCTACAACTGAATGGATAACATCATCCTCATTATCATCATCAACACAATCAAGGGTTGGGTTGAGTTGGGTTGAATCAATGCAATCAAGAGTTGGGTTGAGTTGGATCAATGCAGTCAAGGGTTGTTTTGCTTATTCCAAGATATCATAAGTGAACCTTTCAGGCATGGGTTCCACTTACCTTTACTCTCTCTTCTTCTTCTCTTCTTCATGCATGCACTTTGCATGTGTGCGATCATGACCAGCATGCTTTGTGCATACCCAGGTGAAACATGAGCTCTGTGCATTCCCAATAGAGGACACATGGCAGCATGCATGCCATACGTGTGCTCTGTGCATGCTCACAATCAATTAGGAGAGGAGAGGCATGGAAATCAGCCAATTCAGCTGTTGAAAAACAGGAAAATAAAGGTAAAAATCATGCCAGGGTGGGCGGACGTCATCTGGTCATCTCTACCAGATCATGAGAACTGGTCCGAACCGGGAGCAACCCACCACTGGAACCTTTGCATGTGAGCCACTTAGTTGTCACAAGAGAGACCTAATAAATCTTGCTCCACCAGCACATGCCCAAAACGCAAAGAATTTCACAAGGAAGAAAAAGAGAGAATGCTAACAGGACCTTTCTCTGGCTTCACTAATCGCAATACTGAATAGAGAAAATTACTTTCAATCGGAGCAGCTGCACAGCTGTTCGGCACAGCTTCATGTGCAGCCCCAAGTGGATTGACACTCTAAATTTCCCGCAGATTCTCCCGGGATCATTAGGCTGCTCTCAATTTAGATTGCCCATACAAATGAGAAAGTTACAATTGAACGGTGCCCCTGAAACGGTATATCACCGTGTACCCTTGGACGAGGGTCGGAGAAAGCCCAGAATGCTGGGAAAGCAGGCAGCAGAAGCTTTAAGGACATGGGAAAGACCGAGACTGTCACATCACCAGAAGTAGCCAGGAAGAGATGCGTTGCTCAGGCTCTGCACGAGGAGCCTTTAAAAAGGCAACAATGCACACTGCATCCATATTTTGTGCTCTGTAATGAGGTTGGAAACATACAGACCCAAAGGTACCCAGTGAGTTTCCCCTAATATTCAATCTAGCTCATCGCTCTGCGCTCCTTTCCAAGTAAACAAGTAACAGCCTTCACATTACATAAAGCTTACCGACATGACTGAATGATGTGAGCCCGGCTGCTTTTTGAAAGATGGAGCAGGGAAAGAGGAAATCACTGAGCTCTTTAACAGGCAGTTGGGGTTGCTGAAGTAACTAAATGGCTAGGAGTTATTTCTCCCCCCCTTCCTTTTCTCAACCTGTAATTGGCAGTTACATAGCAGAGAGATTTAATCTCTCATTTGGTTAGGTTTTATATCTGTGCCAAACATCTCAACGTACGAGCAGCTAAGGGAATTCCCAAATCATTTTAATGATGAAAAACAGTAAAGACGCTCCTTCCACCACCACCACCCAAACTGTAATCTCCATTTCCAAAAGTAATGGAATAAGAAAATAGCTATTTAATTGCTTTTTTATTTAGCTGACAGTTCTGGCTCATATAAAAATAAAATAAAACTGCCTTTTTAGAGAAGAAACCGCCGCTTCAATGGTTCATTTGTCCAGGTGATTCTTCCTCAGAACTTCATAACTTCACAAATGAAAAACAAAAACAAAAACCAGAAGTGGTGCTTTTTCAACTTGTACCAGAATTATTGATCCCAATGAAGTGCCAAAAATCTGTAAATAATGAAATGAAGTTTTGCCTTCTTTTCCCATGGAATCTGTTCTGGAATGCAGACAAAGACAGCAAGCTTAAGAATAGATGACAATGTTAGTTCTGGAACAGGAACATTGGAATAAGAGATTGAACTTGTTAATGGATCAGCTTAATTGATCTGCTAAATTAAAAGCTGTTCTGGAAAGGCCCATTTCTGGAAAAAAAAATTAAAGTTGAAAGCAGCCACCAAGACTTTGATCTAATCTCACATTTGCCTGCCTGCCTGCCTGCCTGCCTGCCTGCCTGCCTGCCTGCCTGCCTGCCTGCCTGCCTGCCTGCCTGCCTGCC